>JAPDVR010000009.1:27437093-27742093 GCA_026230005.1 Gila orcuttii | reverse complement strand
CTTTTTCGGAGAGGAGGGAGAGGAAGGGTAGCCACTCAAGCGTTTTGTTTGCACATAGCCATTTGTCAAAGGCTTGGATGGCAGAGCTTGCAGTATCTGACGAACTAAATCAGGAAGGAAGAAACAGAGGAACACAGTGAGATGACATGCAAATTATCTTCACCTCCCACATGAAACTATTTATGTAACCACTATATAATGAATTACAACACATCCCGGTTTTAAATATCCTATAACAGTTAAGAATCTTGAATGCTAACACAAAGGTTACATCTTAGAATGCACCCATAGGAAAGGTTACCCTCAGATTATCAGTTTAAGTTGTTTTAGATGGAAAAATATCTTCCAATCGTTAGTTTTCAAGGCTCTAAACACGTAATGATAATAAGCAGAGGGCCACGATGAAGCTCTGACCTTTAGTAGGTCCAGTTTTCTTGCTGCTGGTCTGTGTGATCTCCTCACAGCAGCCCAGCCTTCTCAAAGCATCCGCCAGCGCCGCCTTCAGCAGCTGAATCTCATCCTCCTGCAGCTGCACCCTCTGCTCCAGGTGAGAGAGACGGTCATCCATCTCCATCCCACTACCAGCTGATACATTGTCATCTAAAAGAGACAAGCAGATAGTTATAGCATTAGAATTTGTACTGATTGGAATTTGTACAGTACAATTGGTCCAAAGCTTCTTCTGTGGGACACAAAAGAAGATATTTTTGTGCTCCAAAGAAGAAAGTCATGTAGGTTTAGGACAGCATGAGAATGAGTAAATGATGAGAGAATTTTCATTTTTGAGTGAAATATCCCTTTAAATCACTGGTTCTCATTCCAAGTCTCCCATTAATCCAATATACAATCAAAGGCCCCCCCAATATAAGGTAAGATATTTCCTCTGGTATTTCTGATGAAATTATGATAACGCTGCTTGTTTTACAAATTTGAATTAACAGAAACTGGGATTGTTGATATATGAATTGCTCAAAATTAATTTTGTGATTCTAGCAATTTCAAGAACTATGTAAAAAAATTGTCGTTGGGGTTAAAAAATAAATATAACTTCATATATTTATTTTAATAATATAAATATAAATAATATAAATTTGATTCATAATAATAATATATGAAATAATTTGAAGTCATCCTGCTTTCCACTTGGAAATTAGCTGAGGCCGGCTCCGAGAACTGATGCTTTAAGCCATTTTTAAACAATGGACCCTTTCACAGACTGTGATGACAGTTATCAACATCGCATATCTATAGTAAAGTTGGTCATATTTAAATTTTTAACAAATTTATACATTTATAATATATATATTGTTACATTACCATTTCAGTAAATGTCAAAAAAATTAATTGACGCTGCTGAGGGTGTTTCTAATGCAACAGCTGAGGGATTGACGGCAAATTTGACATGTGGAAAGTTCATTTTAATTTACACACTCACTTAAAAACTGTACAAATGTCTTTGCATAACAGAATATAAAAACAAATAGCATTTACTTTAATGAATTATAGCACAACATTTTTTCAGCTAAACATTTGAAATGATAAAACAATGCAAATATTAAATAAAGACACAAATATTTGTGCGGTTACCTTTCTAGCACACCTGTCACTTCATACATTGACTAAAATGTCCTGTTGGTTATTGAAAAAAAAGTGATGGAAGGTAGTTCTAATAAAATTTTTAAGTGTTGGAAAACTTTCAACATGAAAACATCTGTAATTAAAAAGAGAGATTACATAGGCACTTTGATAAATTTTTTTTGACAAAAATCCACAAATTATTAAAAAAGTTGAAAGCATGAGTGGACAATTGAGCAAGTTTCAAATGCTGATTCAAAGTGTCTGCGATTGGGTCTATTGCATTTAAATATACAACTTATACACAAACTAACAGAAAACATACAATAATCAAAACCAGAAGGAAAATTCCTGTCACATTAACATTTTTCCAAAAGTAGCTCCTCAATTTCATATTTCACATAAAACAGTGTTTGTTTCAATCTCAAAGGCAATGCAATGGGCTGCATGCTAAGTGTGCATATAATAAACCTCTGTTAGTGCCTGCGCCTGCTAACACATGGAGATCCAATCCATAAAGTGGCATCAGCAGGTGGTGAGCATGTCGACTGAAATAATAAAAGTGAAAGAAAATAGGAGGCAAAAGTGGAAGGTGAGAAGAAAGCAGGATGGAGCTTTAGTGATGCTGGAAGACAAAAGCAGTCTGGAGGAAACCGGATGCTCAGTAACCAAGCGCACTGAAATATTCATCATCCCCTTCTGCCTGTATTCCCCTCCTACCTGCCATTCCAGTCAGTACTATGTCCGCCTGTCAGTCACCCGCTCAGACAGCCTGATCCGCTGCAGCTCTCTAGGGGTTTCCTAAAGGTGCCAAACGCCTGCCTGGCCAAAGATTCTTTCTCCCACCTTCCCCTTGGCTTGCTGGATGGCTGATCCTGTGTCTGGACCTTCCTTCCTCACCCTCCCCCACCCTCAGTGCTGTGTGTAGAGGAGAAGGGTGATGTTTGTAACAGGATGCTGTTCCCCGTCTCCTATGCGGTAGAAAACTGCTGGATGTGCTGTTGGCAGAGAGAGAGGTTTGGCTCGGCTCCAGACCTGTTAGTCAGGCACTATCAGGAAGTGCACTGACCAGCCTCTCTGTTAAAAGCACACTGAAGTGTATGTCAGTTTGACACTTTATGACTTGTTGTTTTATACCCCTGGGATGCATGCTCATTTTCTTATCATTTGAATCAATACGACTCACATCGGGAATTTTTAAAGGCATTTAACTTGTTAATATCATAGTCTGACATTAAGATCTTCATGTACAACATTTAAAATCGGTCAAAACCATCCAACTGTACAACATGGATAGACACCTCTCTGACCCAGTCTCATCATGACATATACTGTCTACCCATCCATCTGTCGTTCAGCCAAACCATCTGTCACGGAAATTGACCCACAATGACCCACAAACAATGACCACAATGTGCACTGATACCTATCCTTGAGAGAACCTGTAA
Source organism: Gila orcuttii (assembly GCA_026230005.1). Taxonomy (NCBI): domain Eukaryota; kingdom Metazoa; phylum Chordata; class Actinopteri; order Cypriniformes; family Leuciscidae; genus Gila; species Gila orcuttii. Next base: position 27,739,070 of record JAPDVR010000009.1, on the reverse strand, counting down.
TTCACAAGAACTGATGAAACAGACGTTTCTTAGTGACAACAGAAACAAGCTGTGCACAATGGTTGTTAGAATGAAGAAGCCATAGTGATAAATATCGACTACTCTAACAAGACCTTCAGTGATTGACTGAAATTAATATTAAATATTGTGCTTTATTCTTTTTATTTCCTCATTTTTTATTAAATAAAAATATGAATAAATAATGTATATATAAAGATAAATACCTGTATGTATTTAAAATAAATACAATTGTATGTGTTTGTTCTTAAAGGTGCAGTAAGCGATTTCTGAATAAAGCTGTTGATATTTGAAATCACCAAAAACAAACACACCCCAACCGAAATGGATCACACCCCATATTTGATAGCCCCGCCCCCAAATTCACAAACACACTGGCACAGGCACCTCCCCCTTAATGAGGGCATACGCCCCTTGCTGCAGATTGGCTATAAGTGTGTTTGGCCAAGCGGCAACCATCCGGTCTCTCTCTTGAATCCGACACGGAAGTGACTTAAACTGCAATTAATCGACTGGCATCTAGAGGCAGGGTCCAAAAGAGAGTCAATCCCATACACCATACCCTCCATGTTAAAATGCCCAACATTACAACAGAACATTTTTTTACAGCCTGGTACTAGGGCTGGGCGATATATCGCACGATATTGTTATGCGCATCTCGTCAGTAAAGCCGGTTCCTTGATTAGTAGTAAATCACCTTCACCTGCTTTCAGATGGAGCGGCATTTACTACAAAGAGCCGTAGTTCACTGACAAGCTGAGCCATATCGCATCAATATCGCGGACGTATCGCCAGCGATAATTAATGCGATATGGCTCAGCTTGTCAGTTAACTACAGCTCTTTGTAGTAAATGCCGCTCCATCTGAAAGCAGGTGAAGGCTATTTACTACTAATCAAGGAACCGGCTTTACTGACGAGATGCGCATAACAATTTCGTGCGATATATCGCCCAGCCCTACCTGGTACAAAAAGTGGTTTTGGTCTATATAGCTAATTTTGCCCTTCATCACAACTGTGAGGGTGGTACATTTTTTTCATAATTCATCCGTTTAAATTATATTAAGCCTTAAAGTTCAGCATAATTAAGAGCGTGGCCACTTGAGTGACAGGTAGATTGTCGCTGCTGTCACTGCTAGCCGCTGCTGTCTGTTAGACGTCACTTCACCTCAGCTAATCCCACCTCTTTGCCCATTTTCGGTTATCCAGGAGTGACATGCTGCCAAGATGGCGACGGCCTGCTATGCCCACTTTGGGCTTCAAAAATGCTCTTTAGAAACCTACGGGTGACGTCACGGACACTACGTCCATATTTTCTTTTTACAGTCTATGGTTTTAGCGCTCGGTCTGATCCACTTTCAACAGCGTTTCTCAAAAATCGCTTACTGCACCTGTAAATTGATTTGAAATATTTGCTTATATATTTGCATCGGCTGTATAGAACTTTCTGTGGTTTTGAAATGTATTTTATATCAGTGGTTCTCAACTAAATGTATTTTATATCAGTGGTTCTCAACTGGTAGGCCACAACCCCAAAATGAGTTGCAGGTCCATTCTGGAAAAAACGATTATAAATGGAAATAATAAATTGCAACTAAACATAATCATTTAGCTAAGATAGCAGAATGAATAGGCTTATCATCCTTATAGGCAGGAGAAATATCTTATCTTATCTTATCCATATCTTTTGTCGTTGAGGTCAACAAACTTTGGTATTTTGACGCACATTCATCAGTTGGTAAAGTGGATAATACTAATGCAATATTTAGCCTAGTGTTTTACACGGGTAAATCACATTTCTGTTGTTGTTCACAGTATGCAAAATTGTCAGACGTGTGTCAATTTTGCCTATGCATTGTCATGGTAAAATTCTGTATGATAATCAAATCTGGTGTTCTGCTGGGTCACCACTTTACATAATTCAAAATATGGGCCCTACAGAAAAACTAGTTGAGAACCACCGCTTTGCAGATAAAATATATACATTTGGCTATGTTAATGATTAGATCATTGTATTAATAGTCATGATAATGCTGAAAACAGATGATGTTTACAACTAAGCTTCAAGGTATACCCTGGTAAATCCATCTTAATAGGTGGGTAATGTTATTCACAAAATGGCTCACAATAAATAAGCAACTTAGTACATTCTTTCCACTAAAACCTTAGCTGAAACCAAACAACAAAGCCCAAGTGAAGCAAGCTGAATCAGGTTTGCTGAGGATGAGAGGCTTCAAGTATATCAAAAGCTGATGAGAAAATGAATAAAAAATGTAAACAACACATATGATAGCTCGGATTGTAATTCTCAAATATCTTTCAAGAGCCTGAATCTGGGTAGATGTTCATCCTTGTACCATGACACTGATCCCAACAGCACATATGCGATAAGAAAATATTTGAGGGGAGAATGACATTTGCATGTACACAGGATATAAAACTGGTCAGTAATTTAAACAAATAATATTCATCACATAACCCTAAGACAGTTTCTTTTGTTGTGCCCTCACAGGCAATGACGCACTGACACGACAATAACATTAGATTGCTGGAATGTTGATATAAAACTGATTGATATCAAAGACAAGACGTCTGAAATGGAAACGAAAACAAACCATCTCGTGTGGCTCTCTCGCGCATTCATTATGAATGCTCAGTCAAGTCGCTGCCAAACTTACCGTTGCAATACCGAAGCAGAAGGGTGTTCGTGTCATACAGGTTCCCACATGAGGCTACTCGCTCCGACATGTCCTTCTCCTGATCAATTCCTTTATTATTTCTCTCTTAATCGCCGGTCTTCAGATCCGCCAGCCTACTTTCCTCACATACGAGTCAGCGCCTTCAACACCTTTCCACCGAACAGCCGACGACAACCTGTGCTGTCTGCGTTTCTATAGCAACAGCCTCACCGCTGGTCTGCTGCTACCCAGAGGGATCAGGAGTGCATGTTTACTCTTGGAGTCCCATAATATGCTGTCACTACTTCCACTATTATCATGATTTAAATATATATATATATATATATATATATATATATATATTCAGATATGAGACGAGAGGCAGGTTAGTCAAATTAACAAGCCCTGAGGACAAAAAACACATCGAGATATTTAATTGTTTTGCACAGATAGGCTATACAAGAGATGAATAGGCTATTTCCTTATTGCCTGTAACAGGTCTAATCGGGAATTTACTTGCCAATGATGCTGGTGTCATAAAATGTCCTTGACAGTGAAGCTACTGTTATTTCTACTCTTTAACATTAGATGGCAGTGCAGGTCTGACTAAAACATGGGCCATCCGATGCCAAGCTACAAAACGTTATTCACATTCAGAGAATATGCTACAAAAAAAAAAGAAAAAAAAAAAAAAAAAGAGAGAATATGCTACACTTTGGAGTCCTATAACGTTTTTCAAGCACCTGAGCAACACATTTCCATGGTTTTGTTGCGAGACCAATAGGCTATTTGATTGACTAGGCTATCTAACACTAGCAAAAATAAACATTAGGCTATATGTTGATTTTTACAGAGCACAAAAGGGATAACAACATTTAATAACATGATAACATGTCTGACATATCCTTGTCGAATGAGTGATTTTACCGTATAACGAGATGAGAAAATGCTCACATTTTTAAGCAAACATGTGTTGTCCAGTGTTTTCTTTCGGCTGTTTAGAACTAACAATATCGATAATCGATTGATGCCCAATCCACGAATGAATAACAACTCTTTTGAATCAGTTTCAATGAAATGGTCTAGTAGGCTACTTCATAATGGCTTGAATCGGTTCGCGATCCAAGCTGAATCATTTGGATAGCTCAACTCGTGCTCTGCATCGTTTGAAACTTTTCTCGCTCCACAAAAACTGCAAACTTCAGAACACCGAGAACAAAACGAGCGCTTAATGCTGTCGGGTATTTACTGTAGGCTACCTACAATCCATTTAAACAAAACCTGCAAACACTTCGTTTGCCAGCGATGAAGAAAATCTTTATTAGGTTCAACACCTGGCTACGAAACACTTAGGCCTATTACAAAATAAGGGTTGGCCTACACTTTTTTTTTATTTGATGGAGGGGTCGGTGCACCAGTGGACTAAATCCACAGGTAGGCAGGCTATGTATAAATAGGGGAGAGCCGGGACGATTGAAACGCGGGACGGATGAAACATTGAGATTTCCTTGAAAACCACTCACGTTATGTAGCCTACGTCAAATTTCGTCAGCACGTACAGCACGCAATGCCTATCAGACCCGCGAAAACATTTCTTCTTTACTTCTTGCCGTTTTAAAGTTAGAGCCGGAAAGCTGTTTTTGAGTGTGGTTAGTGAAATCTTTCCTGCGGTACTTTTTTTTGACTGACAAGTTGTATTTATTGTTTCATGTGCCATTGTAATAATAATACGGCAGGTACTAGTACTGCATCACACCCTTAAGTGTATAGGCTAATATCAGAGTTTTTTTTAGTTTACGGACAAAACAGGTTTAAATGGCTGGAGGCGCTGTCGAGACGGTTGAAACAGCGACTCGTGCCAGTTAAACCTGGTCATAGGAAAACACTCAATATGACTAAATCACTCAATATGACTCAAGGAATAAATGTAAGAATTAATTGTAAACGGATTTGTCTGTCTTCTTCAAAATAGCCTATTAGAAAGATTACGCAAAATGCGCAAAGGCTTATCGCCAATTGTTTATTGGGCGACAGAACAAAAATGTTAATATCAGAATCAGAAAGAGCTTTATACGCTTATTTCACGCAGCCGTTATTTTAAATTCGAAAGCGAGGCTCCGGTGGGAAGAACCCCGGAAGTACAGATAAACAACAATGCCTTGGTTCCCTTTCAAGGCGGTCACTTCGACATTACGTCATACTGACGTATATGGGAACTCCCCCTTCTCCATTTTCACTGAAATCTTATAGGCTAACGCCAGCTGGAGACAGCTGGCCAATTGACGCAAAACATGCAAATGCTGACCGGTCCGCGGGCAGTACAAATAGCATGGGCGCGACAATTACGTCAGAATCTCTTTCTTCACGCTAGAAGTCTTATCTGAAGTCATCGTGGAAGTTGCAATAGAGGTTACTCACCATGTTTTCCTCCCCGCATCCGATGGCTGCTACATGCCAGATATGTGCGGGTCCTATTGACTCGCTCTACCCAAACAAGGATCTACCGAGGCCGCACTCACGGACGACAGGCATGTGCCGGTCTACCAGTGCGCGCCCTCAGGGGAATAAACCCGGGCATCAGCAGGGATGAGGCCCACTGCCGCCAGCGGCCGCTGGTGGGCCCTCTCCCGCCCAAAGACGAGTTGACCCTGCCCGTCGCCACTCCGGTCCCCTTCGCGGGCTCGCTAGAAGGACTCGACGCGATAGGCTTCGTCGAAAAGGATACTTTTATTATTTTACTTTAGCCCGGTATCTCAGCCAGGCTACTTCTAGAAAGACTCCGTCTTCCACGACGTCCTATGGTAAGTCATGCGCAAGACGCGTCCAGAGAGACGAGGCAAGGCCATGGCTCGGTGTCTAAAGGCGCGAAAGTGTGATGCTATGAAGTCTCTATTACGGTCCAGCCTTGATCGATGTCTCTCTTTGTCGGTACCTCGTCCCGCCTAAATTCGGCTACAGCCCGCCAAACGGTCCGAACCCGAATGAACCGGTTCTTCACCGTTGGCAGAGGGCGGGACCGGGAATGTGGCGACACAGGCCACGGAGAGCGCCGCGCCAGACGTGGGTCCTTCCCTGGCTTGCCTTTAGACGCCCCGCTCTGGTAATGGAGGTGCACAGCTTACAGCTTATGTCGTCAGGCTGCCCTGTATCCTTCAGTGCAACTGGCCATTCTGATTTAACCACGTATTCACAGTTGTTGTCGCTACGCCACTGACGCTGTGTTTATGTTCACGTGCACACTGATATGTGCTATGATTTGCGCCGTTATATATTGCCCTGTTTCTTTCAGTTCGAATGGCTATTCTGATTACCACGTATTCACAGTTGTTGTCGCTATGCCACTGACGCTGTGTTTATGTACACACTGCACACTGATATGTGCTATGATTTAACTGTTATATGTTGCCCTGTTTCTTCAGTGCGAATGGCTATTCTGATTACCACGTATTCACAGTTGTTGTCGCTATGCCACTGACGCTGTGTTTATGTTCACACTGCACACTGATATGTGCTATGATTTATCTGTTATATGTTGCCCTGTTTCTTCAGTGCGAATGGCTATTCTGATTACCACGTATTCACAGTTGTTGTCGCTATGCCACTGACGCTGTGTTTATGTTCACACTGCACACTGATATGTGCTATGATTTGCGCTGTTATATGTTGCCCTGTTTCTTCAGTGCGAATGGCTATTCTGATTACCACGTATTCACAGTTGTTGTCGCTATGCCACTGACGCTGTGTTTATGTACACACTGCACACTGATATGTGCTATGATTTGCGCCGTTATATGTTGCCCTGTTTCTTCAGTGCGAATGGCTATTCTGATTACCACGCATTCACAGTTGTTGTCGCTATGCCACTGACGCTGTGTTTATGTACACACTGCACACTGATATGTGCTATGATTTGCGCCGTTATATGTTGCCCTGTTTCTTCAGTGCGAATGGCTATTCTGCTTACCACGCATTCACAGTTGTTGTCGCTATGCCACTGACGCTGTGTTTATGTACACACTGCACACTGATATGTGCTATGATTTAACTGTTATGCCCTTATATATTGCCCTGTATCCCAAAGTGCAACTGGCCTTTCTGATTTAACCTCGTATTCACAGTTGTTGTCGCTACGCCACTGACGCTGTGTTTATGTTCACACTGCACACTGATATGTGCTAAGATTTGCGCCGTTATATGTTGCCCTGTTTCTTCAGTGCAAATGGCTATTCTGATTACCACGTATTCACAGTTGTTGTGCGATGAAATGACGCTGTGTTTACGTGCACTCTACACACTGATATGTGTTCATGATTCATGCCGCTATAAATTGCCCTGTATCCTTCAGTGCAACTGGCTATTCTGATTCATCTATGTATTCTCAGTTGTGCGATGCCACTGACGCTGTGTTCATGTACACTGATATGTGTGTGTTATGCTTATGCCACGATATTGCCCTGTACCCTTCAGTGCAACTGGCTATTCTGATTACTACGTATTCACGGTTGTTGCGATGCAACGGACGCTGTGTTACGTACACAATACACACTGTTATGTGTATGATTTATGCCGTTGTTGTCCTGTATCCTTCAGTGCAAATGGCTATTCTGATTACTACGTCTTCACAGTTGTTGTGCGATGCAACTGACGCTGTGTTACGTACACACTACACAGTGTTATGTGTTGGGATTTAAGCCATTATATATTGCCCTGTAATTTTCAGTGCAAATGGCTATTCTGATTACTATGCAGTACGTATTCACAGTTGTTGTGCGATGCAACTGACGCTGTGTTTATGTACACACTACACACTACGTGTTATGAATTTTGCATTGTGTATTGCCCTGTATCCTTCAGTGCAAATAGCTATTTTGATTACTACGTATTCACAGTTGTGGCGCGATGCAACTGACGCTGTGTTACGTACGCAACTCACTGTTATGTGTAATGATTTATGCCATTATATATTGCCCTGTGTCCTTCAGTGCAAATGGCTATTCTGATTACTACGCAGTGCATATTAACAGTTGTCGTGTGATGCAACTGACGCCGTGTCTATGTACACTCTACACACTGTATGTGTTATGATTTATGCCGCTGTACATTGCCCTGTATCCTTCAGTGCAAATGGCTATTCTGATTACGTACACAGTTGTTGTGCGATGCAACTGACGCTGTGTACACGCTTCGCACTGATGTGCTATGATTACGCCGCTAAATATTGCCCTGTATCCTCAGTGCAACCGGCTATTCTGATTTACTATGTATTCACAGTCGATGTCGCGATGCCTCGAACGCTGTGTTTTTGTACACACTAATGTAACTATGCTATCGCGTTGCCCTGTATCCTTCAGTGCACCTAGCTATCCTATCTAACTGTGCATAGTCACAGTTTGTCGCTACGGCGACTTGCGCTGCATCTGTGTACACACTGAAGCGTTAAGCAGTTATGTTGCTAACGTAACTGACCATTATGTGAACTGTGCATATTCATGCAGTTTCGGTCGCTTCGTCGGCTTGCACCGCATTATACACACAGATGTTTGAAATGTGCACATTGATGGGTAATGCTGTTATGTTGCCCTCTATCCTTCAGTGCAACAACCAGCTATCCTATCTAACTGCATATTCAGTTCTGTCGCTATGGCGACTACACTGCACAGACTAGGACGTGTTTTTGCTATTTTGTTGCCCTGTTTCCCTTCAGTGCAAAACTAGCTATCCTAGTCTAACCGTGCATATTCACAGTTTCTGGATGTATGTACGTAAACGGATGTGTTATGCTGTGATGCTGCCCTGTCTCCTTCAGTACAGCTAGCCATCCTAATCTAACTATGCATCTTAGTTTCTGTCTCTACACAGTTTCTGTTGCTACAGCGACTATGCTGCGTTATGTACATGCAAGGATGCGCTATTCCTTACTCACTTGTGTTATGCTGCCATGTTGCCCTGTATCTTCAGTGCAACTAGCTATCCCAGTCAAACTGTGCATATTCACAGTCTCCGTCGATACGGCGGCATGCGCTGCATTTATTTACAAATGGATGTGTTCATGCAGCGGTGTTGCCCCGTATCCTTTGGTGCCTAATACTGAGCTAACTGCGTGTATTAAGTTGGTGCTACAGCGGCCGATGCTGTTACGTGCATGTGCTACGCTGTTATATTGCCCCGTTCCTTCAGGGCAACTGGCTATTCTGTGCTAACTCGTATGTTCACAGTTGTAGCTACAGTTACAACTGTGTTTGTTTACTGAGGTGCTATGCTATTATGGGGCTATTTTCTAACTGCGTATATTCACAGTTGTTGTCGCTACGGCCACTGGCACTGTGTTTATGTACATTCAGTTATGTGTTGATTTGCACTTCTGTACATTGGCTATAGAACATCGGCTATGTTCTACAAGGTGGCACCCCAGCCCCAAGCTGTGGAACCTTCTTGTGTGTCCGCTGCTGGGTCCATAGTTGAGCAAGACACTTCACACTGACAAGTGCTGAGACGGAGCTCTCCCTGAGATGGCCTTACCACCGGCTCTCGCCCCATCGAAGCACTTGGAGACCTACGCTCATTCTAGTGAATGATGTCGCATTGTCTCGGACCTGATGACTGCAGCGTCACTCTCCGTCCGATACCAAGCTACGTTCCGAAGTCGCTTACACTGTTCAGAGCACGGGTTGATCCCTGCCCACCTTATCTGCTGAGTTTTCAGCCTCGCATGATGCCGATGCTCAGAGTGATGTTGGCCCTGTAAGGGATTTGTGGATGTACGTGGATCACTAGGCAGCAGTCTACCAGCTGTTTGTGTGCTTGGTGGATGGTACTAGGGACGTGCTGTTTTATACAGAGACTTTCTCACTGAATTTGACGCTTTAAATGGTTGCTTAATGCCTACGGGATTTAGGTACGCTGGCTGTCTTCTCAGAACACATTCGCCAGGGTTCCAAGTTTGATGCACCGCCTTAGCGTCGTGGGTTCGGTGAGTTTTATTAATGTACTCATGAAACTGTTACCACCAGCTGTGCAGTAGTCTGTATTGCAGAGTTACCATTGCTGCTAACTCTGTGTTATGACTATAAGGTTACATAGCTGTTTCCACATTACGCAGTAGTTTCCAATGTACTGTTCACTCTGTGTGTGGCTATAAGATTATGCAGCTGTCACCGCTATGCCGCCGACACTGTTTAACTCTTGTGCTCGAGTGCTTATGGTGTTGTGCTGCCCTGTCCAGTGCAGCCTTCGCTTCATTGCAGTGGATGTGCAACTTGGTAAAGCCGGAGCAGACATTGGTCTAGTTTCGCCTGTCAGTTTTGAGTGCTCCTAGCGGCGCTGCTGGCTTAGAACTGTTGTTTCCTGTGGGAGTGTAGCTTGACCCCGTTCAGGGCTTATCTTCACTGCGCTCACGGCGGGATTCTATACAGTTCCCATATACGTCAGTATGACGTAATGTCGAAGTGACCGCCTTGAAAGGGAAAGTCTCCGGTTACTATCGTAACCTCGGTTCCCTGAGAGGCGGGAACGAGACATTACGTCAACCGCCGTGCTCGCCGTTTGATCAGCTGTGCTAGCGTTCAGTCTTTATTCTGACGTAATTGTCGTGCCCATGCTATTTGTACTGCCCGCGGACCGGTCAGCATTTGCATGTTTTGCGTCAATTGGCCAGCTGTCTCCAGCTGGCGTTAGCCTATAAGATTTCAGTGAAAATGGAGAAGGGGGAGTTCCCATATACGTCAGTATGACGTAATGTCTCGTTCCCGCCTCTCAGGGAACCGAGGTTACGATAGTAACCGGAGACGACTACCAACCTGAAGCTGCTGCCGCGATTTACACTATTGGATGTTAAAGGGGTGGTTGATTGCGATTTCACTTTTTTCATTTTAAATAGTGTGTAATGTTGCTGTTGGTGCATGAACAGTATGTGCAAAGTTTCTGCGCTGAAAGTTCAACGTAAGCAGAGATATCGTCTTTGAAAAATCAGGAAGTTAAATGCCTACAAAAACGACTCGAATGGGACTACAACGAGATACTCCCGGGTTTTATACGTAACTAACCCATAACCTCCGGAATATTCAAAAAGGGGGCGTGGCCAAACCTCTGCTGCTTTGTCGAAGAGGAAGAGTTATAGTGGAGAGCAGTAGCCATGCCGTCGAAAGTGTTATTTTCACCCAGCTGTCAGGTCTTCCGTGTTCAGGCTTCCTAAGGACGCTGTAGTTCGTCAACAATGGCTACAATTTATGTTTGATTATGTTCCTGAAAATTACAATCGTAATTTAGCTCTCTGTGCTGCGCATTTTACGGAAAACAGCTTTCAGAATCTCCACAAATTCAATGTCGGATTTAACAAGAAACTGTTACTAAAGCATGAAGCAGTTCCAACTTTAAAACCAGAGGCAACAGTTGTTGGGCCACAGCCAGTAAGTAAGACTTAATCATTTTAAATGTATTTGCATGTGTAATTTTAGACGTAATGCTTTAGTTTTTATCAAGGACGTAAACACATGCCAGTGCTGACTTTAGTAGCCACTTAGTTATGCTATTTCGTGTGTCTATGACAAACGCGTACAAACATTTTGGACCTGAATTTGTAATTATGTACTAATTTTGTAAATGTATTTTCCATGTATACTTTATGACGAAATTTTTCGATTTGATCAAGAACGTAAACCAATGCCAACGCTGTTTGTAGCTAGTTGGTTCTTTGCTATTTTGTGTGTATAAGACAAACGTGTATAAAGTTCAAAAATTATATGTAATTGGAACAGCAAACTTCAGCTGCTGTTATCAGATGTTTTCACGTTCTTTTTGCATTTTAACACAGTTGCCACATGTACACCTAAAGAAAACGATACACCGAGTAAACTAAGGTTTGTGAATAGATAAACGGTTGTTCATTATATCGACAAAACAATAACTTTAAAAAACGGTATTACTCAGTCATTTATTCAGTTATATTAAACATTTAATCAGGAGAAAACCATATCTCAAAAGCATTTTCAAGTAACAGCATATCAAAATTCTTATACAATAATAGTAGAATAGAATAATAATAATGATTCAAAAATGTACCATTCAGAAACATTTTGTAAGAGCCGTGTTTGGGGAGGTTCTGCTTGACTCTCTTCATTGCCGCTTTCTGGGTCTGATTCTGGCTCAAGCTGATACGCAGTATTGACACCATTATTTACATTTGACCGGAGCCGGAGCACATGCAGCTTTCGCCCGTAAAGGTAATGGGCGTGAAGTTTCCGCCACGCAGTTTAGCCAATTGCAACACAGCGGCCCAACTAACCAATCTGAGCCCATTGCCTGTTTCTGAGGGAGTGGTTTCATAGAATCAGGAAGTCAACCGGTCGTTCAAACGACAGAGGAGAAAGCGGCTTACAACAAAGGTGAAATTTATGAAAGGCTTTAAAAAAAAAAAAAAAAACACGAACACATGTTATATTGCACCCCATAAACACAGTCATGCAAAGAAAAAAAGCAGTAAACCACCCCTTTAATATCCAATATAGGATATGTAGGAGGGCTGCACGATTTGGGGAAAATGTCATATTGCGATTATTGAGGTCAATATTGCGATTGCGATATGCGATTGCGATATAATAAACAAATGGTTTCATGAGTCAATTTGCTTGGTTCTAAAGCAAAATGCACACACAGATTAGTGATGATTCTGAAATGTGTATTTCTCAACTCAAACTAGCAACAACAACTAAATGATTTATAACACCTATAATGATCAATAAGACAAATCCCCCCCCCCCCCCCCCATTTTAAACATTAATTATAGCCATCCAACATTACAGTGATTCCATCATTACAATTAAAAGCTATCCATTTTTTTTACTTTTACTTTTTTTTTATTAGGGTTCAAAAAATATAACAGCTTTTAATTTAAGTGAACTTCAAACAATCCTCACATAAACAATAAATGTCATATTTACCTGTGCCCTTCCTGTCCAACATGTAGCACATATACAGAAATTTAATAAAGTTACCAAACAGTATGCGCTGCATAAATTATAAATTATATATAGACTAATTCTTATTAAAGCTAAACAGGTTCTTTAGTCAAGAGCAGGGAGTAATTTTCTCTGTTCCCTTTGTTCTTTGATTAACTTTACTGACAGAGCATTATTGGCTACTGGCTCTTTAAGAGCAGCCGTTGCTGACAGAGACGAGGATCTCACACACGCGCCTCATTCTCTCACAACTCTTCACGTTCATCATAAGACTGCTCTTATGTTATAAAGATACTCGACAAACGGCATAATTGTGTGTGTTATTGTTCGTTCAAGCGCGAAAGAGAACTGTATTCTGGTGCGCGGTCTGTGCATGCGCTTGATACTGACGCGCGTCTTTCAGTCAGGACATTCACAGGCAGCGCGCTATCTTTGACTTGTCTCGCATGAATGGTTTCGCATGAATAAGAGCGGGATCATGTAAGTAGCCAAAGGATGGCAAAAAAAGAACAGATGCTGTGTTAATTGTGTTAACAGGCCTAATTTGTTTATTTCATATAAAATCGCAGCATTTTGCGTCATATAATCGCATAGGCTTGACATCGCAATTACGATTGCGATATGATTAATCGTGCAGCACTAATATGTAGATATAGTTCGTTCCTGCTTCTTTTTTTACTTTCTAAAAAAAAAATGTATTAACGAATTTCAAAGTATGAAAGAAATGTATGTACATTTTTAGAATAACTAATTTCTACATTAAACACAACAATACGCCATCGCATTCGCGACTCTCCTATGATTAAAGGCGACACTCCCACCGGAGCCTCGCTTTCGATTTCAAAATAACGACTGCGTAAAATTGCCAAGTGTGCTTGCACACACAAGGAATTTATTTTGGTACTTTGGCTTCCAGTGGACATATACAAATACAACAAGAAACATAATACTACAAATTATAAGAATAAAATATAAATATATGAGAATAAAAGTATCACAGTTGGGTTTAGTCAGAATAGACATTTTCAGATTTACAGATTATGAACATATTTACAGTGTTTTGAATATTATAAATAAATAAATCTACATATAAGTATCACCTGAGTTGTAGGGTATTGCACTAAACAGTGGGAGTATTGCACTTAAGGCATATGCCTTGGGAGGAGTGTTAACTGTTCAGGAGGGAAATGACCTGTGGGAAGAAACTGTTCCTGTGCCGAGATGTTCTTGTGGCCAGTGATCTGAGTCTCCGTCTTGACGGTAACAGTTCAAACAGGTGGTGTCCAGGGTGAGTGGAGTCTGTGATGATTTTACCTGCTCTCTTCCTCACTCTGGAAGAGTACAGGTCCTGGAGGGATGGCAGGGGGGCACCAATGATCCTCTCCGCAGTCCGGACTGTCCGTTGTAGTCTCCTGATGTCTGATTTGGTAGCTGAACCAAACCAGACAGTGATGGAAGTGCATAAGACAGACTCAATGACGGCTGAGTAGAACTGAATCAGCAGCTCCTGTGGCAAGTTGAACTTCCTCAGCTGGCGAAGGAAGTACAGTCTCTGCTGGGCTTTTTTCACAATGGAGTCAATGTGATTGTCCCACTTCAGGTCCTGAGAGATGGAAGTGCCCAGGAACCTGAATGACTCCACTGCTTCCACAGTGCGGTTCATGATGGTGAGTGGGGGGAGTGCTGGGCTCTTCCTCCTGAAGTCCAAAATCATCTCCACTGTTTTGAGCGTGTTCAGCTCAAGGTTGTTATAACTGCACCAGACAGCCAGCTGTTCAACCTCCAGTCTGTAAGCAGACTCGTCACCGTTTCGGATGAGACCGATGACAGTGGTGTCGTCGGCAAATTTCAGGAGCTTGACAGTGGGGTCTTTAGAAGTGCAGTCATTAGTGTACAGGGAGAAGAGCAGTGGGGAGAGAACGCACCCTTGGGGGGCACCAGTGCTGGTGGTGAGAGTCCTGGATGTGAGTTTCCCCAGTCTCACTCGCTGCTGCCGGTCCGTCAGGAAGCTGGTGATCCACTGACAGATCGAGGATGGTATGGAGAGCTGGGTCAGTTTGGCTGTGAGAAGACCAGGCATGATGGTATTGAAGGCCGAACTGAAGTCCACAAAGAGGATCCTTGCATAAGTCCCTGGTCTGGCGAGATGTTGCAGGATATAATGCAGTCCCATGTTGACTGCATCATCCACAGACCTGTTTGCTCTGTAAGCAAACTGAAAGGGATCCAGCAGGGGTCCAGTGATGTCCTTCAGGTGGGCAGACACCAGTCTGTCAAACGACTTCATGACCACAGACGTGAGAGCGACAGGTCTGTAGTCATTAAGTCCAGTGATTTGGGTTTTTTTGGGGACAGGAATGATAGTGGAGCGTTTGAAGCAGCAGGGAACTTCACACTGCTCCAATGATCTATTGAAGATCTGCGTGAAGACCGGGGCCAGTTGGTCAGCGCAGGCTTTTAAACAAGCAGATGAGATGCCGTCTGGGCCTGAGGCTTTCCTAGTCTTCTGTTTTTTGAAGACTCTGCTCACGTCCTCCACACAGACCTTAAGCTCAGGTTGGATGGCAGGAGGGGGGAGTAATGGGAGTGCAGGAGGTGATGGTGAATGTGTGAAGTGCAGATCAGACCGGGTGTGTGGTGTGAATGAGGGCTTTTCAAACCTGCAATAAAATGAGTTTAAACCATCAGCCAGGTGTTGATTGTCCACAGATCGGGGGGGTGGTGACTTGTAGTTGGTGATGTTCCTACAAGTCCTTGTAGAACCTTGTAGAATATGAACCTTAAAATGAAAATAAATGACAAAATATGTTTGTAACAATATGTACATAAGTTATCAGTTATACTTGTCAGGTATTGTTCATAAAAACAAGAATTAGATGAATAGTTACCGTTTAAACTGTTATGTTTCATCCGTCCCAACCCTGCGCTTCAATCGTCCCGCTCTGGAGGGACGATTGAAACAAAGCCTAACTCCCGTTCAAAGTAAATTTTTACTTCAATCATTCTATGTTTCTACCGAATAACACATGATACTAAGAGAACACATGTGTGAGTTGTTGATCACACACACAAAAAAAATCTATCTGTAACCTTATCTTAGAAAACGACGTTTATCTGAAAAGTGTTTCAACCGTCCCGGCTCTCCCCTACACATATAGTTAAATATATACTCTTTTTTTCTTTTTTGGGTGTTGCGTGCACTTTGTAGGCTATACAGTGGCCGAGAAGTGCAAAACAAACCACAATTCCGAAAATAAAACAACAAATTTATAAACGCAATGGAAAGACTAAAAACAATTTAACAAGTTAGAAAACACAATAACAGAAAACACTAACAATTCCGAAAACAAAATAACAAATCAGAAAACACACGACAAATCAGAAAACAAAATAACAAATCAGAAAACGCAACAACAAATCTGAAAACAAATGAGCAAGTCAGAAAACACGTGTTTTTTATTTTATTTTTTAAAAGATTGTAGATATGCCATTCAGTTTCTAGTGAAAGCTGGATAATGTGAGTTTTTTCAGACAAAACTTCTTAGTGTAGCAGTATTGAGTTGTATGAAAGTAGTTCTAACCATTTACCTTGTGTCAAGATGATTTATGACCCTATGATTGACAGGTGGTCGGGGCTAACCTTTGACCTTCCGGAGGATGTTCCGGAGGCCCCTTTGATGTAGGGATTAACCTTTGACCTATCGATCAATCAAGTTGACAGGTGGGGGGGCTAACCTTTGACCTTCCGGAGGATGTTCCGGAGGCCCCTTTGATGTAGGGATTAACCTTTGACCTATCGATCAATCAAGTTGACAGGTGGGGGGGGCTAACCTTTGACCTTCCGTGGTCCTCCGGAGGTCCTTTGATGTAGGGATTAACCTTTGACCTATCGATCGATCAAGTTGACAGTTGTCTTTGCCCTATTGACCTTTGTATTATACGTCAAGTTGACAGTTGTTAGGGTTGATCTGGGTTTGACAGTTGTCTTTGATCCGTATTATGATGGATGATTTTGCCATTTAGTTTTACCCCTATTGACCCCCGGGGAAAATAACTTTTTGCTTTGGGAAATTCCCTCCACGCCAGCTGTGTCGGGGTTAGTGAGAAAATAATTTTTCTAATGTTACATATAGATTAGAGTTATCTTTTCAAAACAAAAATAAAATCATCTTACCGTTTCAGAGTTGAGGATCTTTTGAAAAAGTTGAAAAGAGTTCCTCTTTTGGAAAGAGTGCCTTTTGCATTTTGACAGTCTTTGAGCTAAATGTGTGTGACATCCGATATCCTGGCATTCCTGAAGCATACTATATACATTTGCTGTGTGTGTGTGTGTGTGTGTGTGTCTCTCTCTCTCTCTCTCAAACACCAACGCATGACAGGCATGGTCTCTGCGCTAAGTGTGTGCGTCTGTCTGTGAGTGTGTGAGACGTCACCCTATTCCTGCATCCCCCTGCTGGGGAGTGAAAGTGAGAAAATATCTCACACTAACTAGAGTTGAAATTAATTCCTTTAAAATAAATAAAAATAAAAATCAAAAATAAAATCATCTTACCTTTTCACTATGGTGAAGAATTGGTTTAAAGATGACAGTCTCTGAGCTAAATGTGTGTGTGTGTGCCAGCCGATATCCTGGCATTCCTGAGCATGCTATATAAATGGGGATAGTGAGAAAAAGAGATTTTTTCCAATAATGGCACATATCTTACACTAACGTTGAAAAGCACTGATCTTTAAAATTATATAAATGAAATGGTTAATAAAATATCTTTTCAAAACAAAAAATAAATAAATACATTTTCACCTGGGTTGAAGAAGTAAATCTACCACCATGTGTCTGGCCTCGTGGGTATAAGGGTTTGATTTAATGGAAGTTGTGAAGGTTTTATGTTTGAACTTTGACACGGGGCTTCACAGGATCTCCCTCCATATTCCAGAGGAGAGGGGATTGCTGAGGACGGTGAAAGTGAGAAAATATCTCACACTAACTAAAGTTGAAACACATTCTGTTCTTTAAAAGTATATAAATAAAATATTTGTAAAATTTACATTTAGTCATTCACAAATATAATATTTTCACCCAAAGTAGAGTTGAAATACATTCTGTTCTTCAAAAGTATATAAATGAAATGTTTATAAATTTACATTTAGTCATTTACAAATCTAATAATTCAGAGTTTTTCTAATAATGACACATATTTTCACACTAACAGCAGTTGAAAAAGTTGAAAAACATTCTGTTCTTTAAAAGTATATAAATTATATGATTATATCGTTCATTTTAAAAATAAACATCTTTTCTAAATTACTGAAACACAGTGCACCAATTAGTTTTGTTTTAGATGAACACAAAATAAAGAAAATCATCTTACATTTTCAGAGAATTGAAGAAGTAAATCCCAACACATCATTGTCCATATAAGGTATGAATGTATTTACAAAGATGCAATAAGTTTAAAGTTTTGATATGAAAATCAAAACTCCCACACCGGCGTTTTGACACTCTGTGATTCAGAGTGGAGGAGGAATGGGTGTGTGTGTGTGTGTGTGTGTGTGTGTGTGTGTGTGTGTGTGTGTGTGTGTGTGTGTGTGTGTGTGTGTGTGTGTGTGTGTGTGTGTGTGTGTGTGAGTGAGCAGTATGAGATGCTGGCAATGTTTTTTAGTGTTAATCTTAAAAGTTAATCTTAAAAGTTTAAATTATATCTTTTAAAAATAAAAGATGTTTTAAATTAAGTCTTAATAAAAACAAATACGCTACATTGATCATAGTTTTAGCTAAATTAATTAATATATATATAAAATAAAAGTATATATAACCTTACATTTTCATAGTGCCGAAGATGTAGTTCTTTATGCAATGATAAAAACAGTCCAAAAAGCAAATAATTTAAGTTGTCATAAACAAAGCCCTCCCAGCTCCTTCAGTGATAAACAACAGGGTGAAATGAATGCCTGAGCCCCGAGATGCAGGACAGATGAACCTCTGGGTACACTGTCACAGTAAAGTTAGTGTGCTTTCCAGAGTTTTATTCATACTAAATTCATTTAAAAGCATAATATTAAAAGTTTAAATTAGATCTTTTAAAATTAAAAGACTGTTTAAATCAAATTTTTTACGTTTTATTAAAATCGTTTCTTCTTTTTATCTTCTTAGAAGACTTATGTATGATATAAATTATTTTACATAAATTTAACCTAAGGTATTATTTTTACTAAACAGTTTAAAGCAATTTTAAAATTTTAAAGCAAAAACTGTACTTTAGTATCTTAGATCTTATACAAAAAATTTCAAACAGTAATTTTGTTCATGCCACATGAAACATGTTGTCAAAGTTTGTCACAATGTTTTTGTTTTTGTAGTTGTTGTTTTTGTTTTTAAGAAATCCCAGGACTCTACATTGCTCTTATTTAGATTAAGTTGTATGATTTAGAAAACCACCGTACATTTTCAGAGAGGTGATGTGCCTCTGCGGTCCATCACGCAGTATATTTAATTTTACTCGTCTTAATTCAAAGCATGATCTTATATGATCTATTGCACGTATAAGGTGTATATCATTTTTTACTTTTCTTGTATCTCCCGAACTATCCTTAATCAGTGTGGAAACACACAGGGTGAAACCCTTTACTGAGAATATACTATCGGTTATCTACTTAAATATATATGTAGAACTTTAAAATGTTAGCATTTGTTGACGCGACAGTTTGTCTGTAGGCTGCATGAACAGCCTTTGGGAGAGCTGATGATACTATAGCAGGAAACATGCCCTTTGACCTCCTCCATTTTGGAGGCTTTTTTGTTAAAGACCCAACAATTTAGTCCTTAAAGGTACGCTGTGTATGAATTTACCCCATCTAGCGGTGAAATTGTATTTTGCATTCAAACGAATAGTGCTCACTAGCGCCTCGCTTTTTCAAAAGCGTGTTGCAACTACGGTAGCCGTTATGTGCCAAGAAGCTACGACATGTCTTCCAATAGCACTTCATCGAGTTTAACTATACATGTTCTACTGTTACGCTACCTATATAATGAATTAAACAATCAAGCAATGAAAAAAAGCTTGTAATTTAGACCATAACATTGACTTACCTGTCAAGAAGAAAGCAGGACTTCAGCGTCCCTTTCAACTTCTTTCTCCTTCATTAGCTCTATCCACCGGGGAAAAGCTAATATTTACCCTCGTTTTGAATTTGCCGGTCACGTTTCCTTTTAAATAAAATTTGTATGCTTTTTGGTTACAAGGATTGCATTATGAAGTACCGCACAGTGCAGCCTTTCAAATTTGCCGGGGGAGTGACAACCGCCTCTCACTGACCTCCTTGAACGAAAATGCGTTGAGGTAGGCTAGTGCTTTTTGTCCCTCTCTGCTATTATAGTTTTTCAAGATTGCGGAACGACATGGCGGTCTCCATGGACCTACCCGTCCCACGCAAATAAAGATAAGAAATTCTTCGCTTACGAGGACAAGTCAGATCATTGGCATAGCTAATTTTACACTAATGAGATCATATTTATTAATAAAGACATTGATTTTAGCTAATAGAATACTTTTTAAAAAACTACTGTACCTTTAATTTCAGATGTGTAAATTACAAAACAGCATTTTTCAACCGAGTGAATCTACACGTGAGAGATCTTCAGAAGTCATAACTTCAGGGGTCAAGGGGTCTCCTGAGAATACTTAATTTCCCTTAAAAACCAACGATTAAGTTTAACGACACTAGCTTGCAACGCTACCCCAAAAATCAAATACTGTATTAACCTTTTCAAAGGATAATCTGACTTTAAAGTTAGAATAAAACGTTCAAAACAAAACATATCTTCATACCTGTAGTGTTCGGACGCAAGGCCATTAACTGGTTCTTTTTGTTTTATACATTTACTTTGCTTATTTCTACAAATATCAGCCTGATAAATATGGAGTTATTACATGATGAACAAGATAATCATGCTACCAAATTTTTTTATATCAGTTTTTTAAGAAAAAGCAATGTTTTAAAATACAACTAAACCATGATAACAGATAATTTTTGACAGACCTAGAAATGCATGTTGATTACCAAGTTTCAGGCATAGTGCAATTGTGCAATGTTCGAGAAAGCTAATATTGGTGTAATCTTTTGTGCGGTCTCACCCACAACGCAAAACTTTGTGTTGGCTGATCCAGGCATAGCTTTACTAAAAGAAAATAATATGCAAGTCATTATCAAACTTTAATTAAACCATATTTTATTTATTAATATTATGGTTTCATGCTGATTTAAAGTTTTTGTTTGTTTGTTATTAACCTTTTTATTTTTTACATCCAGCACAAGTTAAAGAGATGTATGAGCTAATGGTGTTCCCTGAACCCAAATAATCAGATAATGGAATGTTCACAAGCGACAGTTAGATATTCTCCCGCTTAGTATGGGTGTACATAGTTGTGCTTAAATGTTTGGGTTATTTTTACACAACAACATATTTTGTCACACCGTAGCGATATTTATATAACATATTTTGTCACACGCTTGTAAAGACTATGGCCTACCTTTAAAACATAATCTTTATACAGGAATCACTCGTGTCCAAAACATCCATGTAAGATTCAAAAGACCAAATCACTAAGAAAAGAGGATTGAAAAGCATCGTTTATAACAAATACACAAAAGTTTGCAAATGATGGTTTTATTACTATTCAGATAGCAGACGACACTGTTTCAGATTTTGAATGTCGGACTGTATGTGTTTTAGGTAAAGACTTTGCTTGAGAGCCGTCAACAGTGTTTATAGGAATAAATGAACATTAATAATTTAAGCGATAGTATTTCTGTTTGATAACTAAATTGATACTTTGTTTAGTGCAACTTTCCCTCTATCTACGATGTGAAATCACACAAAGTATTAATGCAAAAAGTAAGGGGGTGTTGTGTTACACTTAAACTATTACAGCAGAATCACAACTGACTATTGCGCTGAGATAGGCGTATTCATTAAAGCTCGAGGCTGTTAAACAAAGTCCCGCACTACGGCTGATAAAATTGCACAAAAGTAAATTCTAGAGGCCAACTTGCTAAAAAAGTAAATACGGCACGAACCATTTAAAACAAATACAGAAGAGCCACTTGTAATCAGTTTTGAATGTTTGTAATTGACATTTTATATACTAGTCGATTACGGCGTTTACATATTGTTTCTTTTTGTTTTTGTACAGTTTGCAAAACCCATAGTCTACGAGCGTGGTCAAACATTTAGGAGTTTATGAAAAACATTATATCAAAACTTGAATTCAATTCTTCTATGCGACTGTTTAAGACTAAACCAATCAAATTTCTTTTAGAACATCTTTCTGCTATGTCTACGAAACATCGTCATGAAAGATGAGTATTGCTGTTTTTCTGTTACCTATAAAACTATTACGCTTCAAACTCGTCTAATTATTGCACTTTTCACAGCACGGTAATAGATACACAGTTATGTTGTGTATGTCGCTAAACAACTGTTAAGCTAGTGAATTGCCTTTGATAAGCAGTATTTTTACGTGTAAGGTGGGGTGATTCATTTTTATTCCGTCCACACCAATACTTTGACACCAGAGTTTTAGGTCTGATCCAGAAAACAGACGGTGAGCAGTAAGTTATGAAAACATGTGGTAAGCAGTTTTTGCCCCATCATCAAAATGTTTTAACATATCGTAAATTTCAATTGTTTGATAAATTATCTAACGATTATACCTAACTATCAACAGTTATATGTGAAACGAGCTCAGTCGCATTAGAGTTGGATTCTTGTTTATACTGAACATTGTTATTTGAACCGCATGTTGAGGAGCTCTAGTGTTCTTAAATTGTTTACCGCGGTTTCATTTTAACAACACTATCGTAACACTTATCGTATCGCCGGGTGTGATTGTAATGTTTTGGATGGTGTTTTTCTTTACGCTCTCCCCCTGGATATCCGTTTCCTACAGTTACCGGTAATGTTAGTGAACTCTAGGTCTTCTCTTTGCTCATATTCGACAGTATTCACATGAATTGACTTGTTCTCTTACGAGAGGTTCTCTCGTATTGCGTAAGCTAGCTTACGCTACGGGAAAGATTCATCTTTTCTGAGAAATTGAAGCCAAAAATGATCCTATAATTTTGTATCTATTCACAACGCAGTTCAGCTGCAGCAGAGCATGAGCAGGCTAGCTAGCAGCTCATTGGCTCGCTCACAGGGAACTGCTTAAGCCTATGAGGAGACACGAATGAACTCTCGGCCAATGAGAGTCTGACCTGCTCTCATTGCGTCAGAGCCCGCCGAAACGGGCGTGGCCAGAGAGTATAAATTCGCCTCTCAGGCTGTAAATTCTGATTTTTCATATCTTCAGCGAGGCTATACGCATCTGCTGATCCTGAGAGAAGCCGCCGTCGTGGAAAAGGCACCTTCTAGCGAGCATCTGGGAGTCTGAGGAAGCCGGCCGTCTTCGCCACCTTCAGCCGTCCTGCAAGCTAGCGCCATCCGACGGATTCATATCCTTACCAAAAAAAGCTTCTTGTATTGTGTGTGTGTATCTAAAAGAGCAGCGAGCGTCTTTTTTAAGATGCCTCGCACACCTGCGGCTCATGCCGCGTCCCTCTCAGCGCCAGAGCCCGCCTTCTTCTGCGCTCTCTGCCTGGGACTGGGACACGCAGAGTTTTCTCTCGCCAACGGCGGATGTTTCCTCTGCGATTGGGCTTCTGTTGTTGACCCTGCGGGCTCGACTCGAAGCGTTACGCCGCCTCCCCCTCTCACCGCCTACGAGCGCTGAATGGGGGACGAGCCGCTTACAGCTGTGCCAACCGCGGCTAGCTTTCTTTACTTTACAAGAGAGCTAGCCCGGCCCCATGCATACACCGGCAAGTGGGTTTATAGTGCGTTAGTTCCGTCGAGGTCGAACTAGTCGCTGCTATCACACCCTCTTATCTGCTCGCGCTATTAGGCCTGTGTCTTCCCCCTAGCTCAGTGGTGGAACACAAAGCTTTTTGCGCCAGAGACCCGTGTTCGATTCCGGCTCTCGCAGATAATTTTTTATGCAGCTCTGAGCTCTCGGCTAGCTTTCTTACATTACAGAAAGCAGCCGCGCTCTCCCGCCTGCATATAACGCCGCTACATAAAGGGTTTATAGTGTATCAGTTCCGCTGAGGCCGAACCTGTTTCTGCTATGACGCCCTCTTATCTGCTCGCGCTGTTATGTTTGTGTCTTTACCCCTGGCTCAGTGGTGGAACACAAAGCTTTTCGCGCCAGAGATCCGTGTTCGATTCCGGCTCTCGCAGATAATCTTTATGCAGCTCTGAGCTCGGGCCCAGCTCTCTTACGTGACAGAAAGCGGCCACGCTCTCCCGCGCTCATGAGAAACGTTCTCATTTCCGAGCATAAAGCTGGACAAATGGGTTATAGTGTGTTAGTTCCGCTGAGGCCGAACCTGTTACTGCTATCACACCCTCTTATCTGCTCGCGCTACTGTGCTTGTCATTACCCCTGTGGCTCAGTGGTGTATCACAAAGCTTTTCACGCCAGAGACCCGCGTTCGATTCCGGCTCTCGCAGATAATTTTTATGCCGTCACAAGTCCAGCCTCTGCAGGCTAAAAATAGTCTCGTGCCCGCTTGCAGCGCTCACGTTTCTAACACGCACTTGCACGCGACGGCGCGTCACAAGTGCAGCCGATTTCAGGCTATATATATATCCCGCTGCAGGCCGCTCACGTGACCAGCCTCAGCTGAGAAAAGGACGGCTATTTCTCACCATGGCTGAACCGCCATCAAGGTTTCGCCCTCTGTCAGTCCCCGTTCACACGGCTACTGCAGCAGTGTACACCGCCATCAACAAGCCGGTCTCTTTTCCCGCTTGCATGTGCACAAACGCCGTTTTCACCGCGTCCCAGAGATATCTCAAAAAGAGCATAAAAACCTATTGTGTAGATAATGTGCCCACAACACTGTGTTCACTCATACACAAAACACTGCATGTGCACAAACACCGTTTTCACGGCGACCCAGAGATATCTCAAAAAGAGCATAAAAACCTATTGTGTAGATAATGTGCCCACAACACTGTGTTCACTCATACACAAAGCACTGCATGTGCACAAACACCGTTTTCACGGCGATCCAGAGATATCTCAAAAAGAGCATAAAAGCCTCACGTGTAGAAAATGTGCCCACAACACTGTGTTCACTCATACACAAAAGCTTTTCAGTTCCCGTGTGTCTCACAGAGCCCACTCTCATAAAGCGGTTCCAACCCGCTCGAGTTTCAGAGTGCATAAGCGCGCCCACGAGCCCGTGTGCGCGTCCCACCTCTGCTCACTCTGTTACACGGCCCTTAAACTCCTCTCTGAGTGTAAGTCCCGCTGTCATAAACACTATGAGTGCGCCAGCGCGGCCCGCTGTGTGCAGCAACAGGGACCATGTAGCCATTCACCCCTTAGCGTTACGCTTCAAGCGTGGGAAGCTATTCCGGGAATTTCCCAGTGGGTGCTAAACACAATAAGGCTAGGCTATCGCTTACAGTTCCACCGCCGCCCTCCAGGTTTCCGAGCGCGGCTAGAAACTATTGTGAACCCAGAAGCAGTGACTCTGCTCCGTTCAGAGATAGCAAAACTATTGTGCAAAAGGGCTATAGAGAGAGTTCCTCTATCTATGAGCGAGTCGGGGTTTTACGGCCGTTATTTTCTGGTTCCAAAGAAAGACGGCGGCCTCAGACCAATCTTAGACCTCAGATTTCTGAACAAAGTTCTCATGAAGAGACCGTTCAAATTGCTCACTATCAGAAAACTCCTCGCGCATGTGCGCCAGGGGGACTGGTTCATTTCACTAGATCTGAAAGATGCCTACTTTCAGATTCAGATAAATCCCCTTCACAGGCCATTCGTACGTTTCGCCTTCGAAGGCCAGGTTTATCAATACACCGTCCTCCCGTTCGGCCTATCCCTAGCACCCTGCACGTTTACGAGGTGCATGGATGCGGCGCTCGCCCCCCTGCGGAGTCAGGGGCTGCGAATACTGAACTATTTGGACGACTGGCTGATTTTGGCACAATCACAGAGGGAGCTACTGTCTCATCGTACAGTTCTCCTCGACCATCTGAAAAGTTTGGGCCTCTCTGTCAACTGGACAAAGAGCGCACTTCAACCCAGTCAGACTATCTCCTTCTTGGGTATAGAGCTAGACTCGGTCTCAATGACGGCTCGTCTGTCTACACAGCGCCTCGCCGCATCTTTTCAGATTAACAGACACACCTCTGAAAACTTTTCAGAAGGCGCTGGGTTACATGGCCTCAGCCTCCGCAGTGCTCCAGCTGGGGTTACAGCGCATGCGCCCGCTTCAGTTCTGGTTGAAGAGCCGTGTGTCTCACCGCGCGTGGACCACGGGCCGCCAGCTGATAAAGGTAACGCAGACCTGTATCACAGCTCTGCAGCCATGGACCATGACAAAATGGTTTCAGCGGGGCGTTTCCTTGGGGACCTTTTCTCGCCGAAAAGTCATTTTCGACAGACGCATCCAACATGGGTTGGGGTGCGGTCTGCAAGGGCTCACCGGCCTTCGGCCCCTGGTCAGCTCAGGAGAGTCTCCTCCACATAAACTGTTTGGAGATGCTGGCGGTCGAGAACGCGCTCACGCGCTTTCTGCCGCGCATTCACGGTCACCATGTGCTGATCCGTTCGGACAATATGGCTGTGGTCTCCTATCTAAAACCGTCAGGGCGGCGTCAGATCCAGAATTCTCTTCCGGCTGACAGAACGCATCCTAGTTTGGTCCCAGTGTCACCTGCTCTCGCTCAGAGCGACGCACGTGCCGGGCCATCTGAACGACGGTCAAGACAGTCTGTCCAGGAACCCCATTCCCCCTGGCGAATGGTCCCTGCACACTCTTACAGTCCAAAAGCTGCTGCGAATATTTGGCAGAGCAGAGGTGGACCTCTTCGCCTCAGAAGAAAACACCCACTGCCCAATAATTTTCTCAAAATGCGAGGACGCGCTAGCCCAGACCTGGCCCAGCCGCCCGCTTTATGCATTCCCTCCGGTGTCTCTGCTACCACAGGTGCTTCAGAGAATCAGGGAAACACGCCACTCGGTGCTCCTCATAGCCCCGCGTTGGGAAGGTCAGACTTGGTTTCAGGAGCTCACTCAGCGGTCACAGACAGCCCCGTGGCCCATTCCACTCAGAACAGATCTCCTCTCCCAAGCTCGCGGCACGATCTGGCATCCCCACCCAGAGCGCTGGGTGCTTCATGCGTGGGTGATCAACGACTACCCGTTGCTTTGCCAGAAGGAGTGTTAAACACGATCATGCAGGCTAGAGCGGCTTCTACTAGAAGGCTCTATGCGTCTAAATGGTCTGTGTTCTATAAGTGGTGCACCGACAGAAACTTGGACCCACGGTCATGCGAGGTTCCTTCCTTGCTAGTTTTTCTCCAAGAGATGCTGGATAAGGGCAGGTCCCCTTCCACTCTCAAGGTGTATGTGGCAGCCGTCGCGGCGTTCGCTGAACCCCGGCGTGGCCAGTCACTGGGCAAAGATGGCTTAGTCATCCGCTTCCTCAGGGGAGCTAGAAGGATGAACCCCTCACGCCCCCCGTCGGTGTCGATTTGGGACCTTTCCATAGTTCTCGAAGCTATGAAAGCCCCCCCCCATTCGAACCGTTAAACACCGTGGAGCTCAAATACCTTTCGCTCAAGACTATCTTCCTGCTCGCGCTCGTGTCAGTGAAGCGTGTGGGGGACCTTCACGCGCTGTCCAGCAGCGCTTCCTGTCTGGAGTTTGGGCCCAATGACTCCTTAGTCGTTCTCAAACCTAGACATGGTCATGTCCCAAAACCGATTGGTACCCCATTCAGGGCACAAGTTATTTCTCTATCGGCTCTGCCTGCATCCGATAGCGAATCTGACTCTAATCTCCTGTGTCCGGTCAGGGCCCTGAGATTATACTTTACTCGCACTGCTCCGGTCAGACGAGCTGAGCAGCTTTTTGTTTCGTTCGGTGGGCGCACCAAGGGGTTGGCCGCCTCGAAACAGACTCTGTCCAGATGGATAGTTGATGCCATTGCAGCCGCATACGCGTCAAAAGACCTGCCATGCCCTCTGGGCATCAGGGCCCGTTCCACTAGAGGCATGGCCTCATCGTGGGCTTGGTCCAGCGGAATTTCCATTCATGATACTTGTGTGGCAGCGGGATGGGCTTCCCCCTCCACCTTTATCAGATTTTACTATCTGGAAGTTCCCGCCTTGCAGGCTAAACTACTAGCAGTCTAGTATGTTACAGCTCTTCTGGTTGAGCTGCACTATAGGGAGTTATTCACGCAGACCGGTCTCGTTCTGTCCCTCCTTATTATGTGCTTATGTACTTCACAAATCCCCTGCCCGCTCCGCTGGCCTTTGTCACATGTACATATTTTATTCCCACTCATAAGGGTTCCCCGGGGTCCCCCCTGGGACTCATAGTGGATGCTTAGCACGCACGGCGTTGACCAGGTGTTCCCGTAGCGTAAGCTAGCTTACGCAATACGAGAGAACCTCTCGTAAGAGAACGAATCGGTTACCTAACGTAACCTCGGTTCTCTCTAGATGAGGGAACGAGTATTGCGTTCCTGGCCGTGCTTGTGCTACTAGCGTTCTCGCTTCATTCTATGAAAACCAGAATTTACAGCCTGAGAGGCGAATTTATACTCTCTGGCCACGCCAGTTTCGGCGGGCTCTGACGCAATGAGAGCAGGTCAGACTCTCATTGGCCGAGAGTTCATTCGTGTCTCCTCATAGGCTTAAGCAGTTCCCTGTGAGCGAGCCAATGAGCTGCTAGCTAGCCTGCTCATGCTCTGCTGCAGCTGAACTGCGTTGTGAATAGATACAAAATTATAGGATAATTTTTGGCTTCAATTTCTCAGAAAAGATGAATCTTTCCCGTAGCGTAAGCTAGCTTACGCAATACTCGTTCCCTCATCTAGAGAGAACCGAGGTTACGTTAGGTAACCGATTCGATTTAAACCATCATCTTCACTTGAGACATTATACCATTCTAGTTTTTAAATAGCGCTTAAATGTATATTTACCCCTTTATGCGGCTATAGAATACCGCACAAGGATCTCTGAAATATTTTTTGTGTATAACATCTATGTAGATCTATCTGTTTTTAAAAATACACCAAAACAAAGAATGAAGACATTTTTCTATAAGTGTCCCTCAACATCTGTGCATACAACAAAACACAGTGCATCCGTGTACGATGATTTATCAGAAAATTACTTTTGTCGCTTTTTCTGAATAATCTCACCAAGTGCAGGTGCTTGATAACTATTGAACAACCCTGAATTCGGCTACTCAATAAAAAACTCAATACATTTGAATGCGCTAAAGGTCTATAACTGAACTTTAACATCTTAGTAGTTGGTAAAACTTCACTTAAACTCTGCTCAAAATAAAATACATCCTAGCTACTTTCTAAACGCTTGTTACAGAGCTTATTGCGATCCATTTACCCATCCATATGTTTTGAAATTTTAATGTTTAATCAACATATTGTTGGAAAACATATGATGGATTTACTCAACTTTTTATGTCAACAGGTTCTACAGGGTAATGTCGCATTTAATTAACATCGTTTATTTCAGTAAACTTAAGTTTATTACATAAGATTAATTCAATGCCATTTAGTTGAATCAGGTTAGCATTCTTAATTTAGTCCAAAACTATTAAGTTCAAATAATTCAATTGTTTCATTTATTTAGGGATTGTGTTCAACAACCTTTACAAATATATCTAATAAGATAACCTTTTACAAAATCTTTACTCGGTAAAGACTCTTATTGGTTTTGTCGCATCCAATGCCCCCCAAATTAGTTGTTTTTATAATGATTAAAACCGTTTTAATTATTTTTAGTATGGTCTACACTTTATGGTAAAACACTAACATATCAGAAACTCTTTTAAATATAAACATTAACAAGTCAACGATTTTTTATCTTGCTGTTAAAACACATAAATAACGTTTTATTTCAAATTGTACTGTTCCTAGTTTTCTATATTGCTATTTTAATTAAACTCATTTGTGTAATCTCGACTCAAATGGATAAGTAAAATGTTTGAAAAGTATTGAGTTGATTTAACTTCATTTACTAATTATTTTGGTCTACTTAACTGAAAAATGTTCTTTCAACATGACTATATTGAGTTAAGTCAGTTTAACACAATGCATTGTGTTTGAATGAGAAAGCTAATACAACGGTGTTAAATGAAAATTATTTTTTAAATAAACTGAACAGTATCGTAAAATAATTTTAGGCTGAATTCTCTCGGACGACATGCAGGACATGGTTATTTATGGCGTCCTGATGACGACCCACCGTACACACAGGGGTGCGAGGGCGGGCCCACAATCGCAGGGGTGATAAACTCTACACAGAGACCAGCCTCAGTTACCGGCACACAAGCCGTATTTCCTAACCGCTGTGTATGCCGGTAATGCTGCTAAACCCCGTTTCGACGCTACGGACGGATGCTTCAACGACGTCGGATTCGAAATCGTAAAAAACTGCGGGGGTACTACAACATCTCATTGATCAAAAGTGGAAGGAATTGATCAGAAGTTCCTGTTTGTCTGAGCCTGACGCAAACTAAGCTTCTTCGACTCACGCTTCAGACCCAAAAACACAAGCTTCCGAGCGTTAAAGCACAAGGCCTGGACGATTGTGCTGCTAGGACTCGCTCAAGAGATTCCGGAAACTATTCGCATCTTTCACCATCAAGATTCTGGAAACTATTCGAATCTTTCACCATCAAACAGTTTCCTATTTGAAAATCTATAAACCTCTGAAATGGCGACGCAAAAGCTGACGGAGAACGACTGCCCGTCGAGTTCCGGCGATGCGGGACACAAGTATCATCCGGCGTGTGAGTGCGCCACTGGGAATGGCTGTCGTTTAAGAGATACGCTAGACTCTATGTTTAAAGACCATTTTAGAGACCAGATGGTTGACTTGATGCACAGGATCATCGATGCTGCGTGTGATAAGAAAAGCGATTGTGAGCGGGATACCAAACGTGTCACAAACCTCAAAAAAGAAATGGATGTCATAAGAGGGTTGGTGGGGACATGGACCGATGTGACACCCATGTTTTTTAACACCATAGAGCCGACCGGTGTAATCCTCAGAAAAGTTCTGGATGTGATGTGTGCATCTAGTGAAGAATTCGAAGTCGACGAACTACTCGTTATGTATACGATTGTTACAGATCTCTGTGTGTCACTGGTGTCAAAAAATGCCAAAACAGATCTTGGTGAAATAGTTCAAGGTCTGGTCAGCTATACCCTAGATCAAAACATGATTGCGTGCCGCGACTTTTTGTTCTGGTTGGATCACAAATAAATGGAGTTATTGTCTACTTTATGTATATGTAATGCCGGTCTATCATAATTTGTAAAGAAAAATACTGTTGAAATAAAAGATTGTAGGTGTCACGGTGTGGGTTCATGTCTTGTTCCTGTCTGTCCCGTGTTTCCCTGGTCTTGTGTGAACTTTAGTTATTTCCTGTGCTGTGTCATGTTTTGTAGTCCTTTGTAGGTTTTCTAGTTTATAAGTATCCCCAGATGTTTCTGATTAACCACGCCCTCTTGTTATCTTGTTTAGCTTGTTTACCCCTGTATTTAACCCCTGTGTTTCAGCCCTGTCTTTGTGAGTTGTTAATGTTGTAATGGTTGCTGTTTCCGTGTTCCTGGTCTGAGTTTCTTTTGTTTGTTTGTTTTATTAATAAATGTGCTTGCATTTGGATTCACTTCTCGCTTCATTCTTCCCGCAACGTTACAGTAGGCCTACCACTTAACTCATCATTCTTTGCGACCGTGTCGGAGCTTTGGAGTTTCACAATTTTATAATAAAATGGTATTATAAGTCTTGATTCTTGCACATTAATAATTTAATGAATAAATACTAGATGAGAATATTTAAGAGATTAAATATTTCAGAGATCCTATGGATTTCCCCTTCCCATCATGCTGGATAGGGGTGTACAATTTGAAATAAAACGTTATTTATGTGTTTTAACAGCAAGATAAAAAATCGTTGACTTGTTAATGTTTATATTTAAAAGAGTTTCTGATATGTTAGTGTTTTACCATAAAGTGTAGACCATACTAAAAATAATTAAAACGGTTTTAATCATTATAAAAACAACTACTTTGGGGGGCATTGGATGCGACAAAACCAATAAGAGTCTTTACCGAGTAAAGATTTTGTAAAAGGTTATCTTATTAGATATATTTGTAAAGGTTGTTGAACACAATCCCTAAATAAATGAAACAATTGAATTATTTGAACTTAATAGTTTTGGACTAAATTAAGAATGCTAACCTGATTCAACTAAATGGCATTGAATTAATCTTATGTAATAAACTTAAGTTTACTGAAATAAACGATGTTAATTAAATGCGACATTACCCTGTAGAACCTGTTGACATAAAAAGTTGAGTAAATCCATCATATGTTTTCCAACAAAATGTTGATTAAACATTAAAATTTCAAAACATATGGATGGGTAAATGGATCGCAATAAGCTCTGTAACAAGCGTTTAGAAAGTAGCTAGGATGTATTTTATTTTGAGCAGAGTTTAAGTGAAGTTTTACCAACTACTAAGATGTTAAAGTTCAGTTATAGACCTTTAGCGCATTCAAATGTATTGAGTTTTTTATTGAGTAGCCGAATTCAGGGTTGTTCAATAGTTATCAAGCACCTGCACTTGGTGAGATTATTCAGAAAAAGCGACAAAAGTAATTTTCTGATAAATCATCGTACACGGATGCACTGTGTTTTGTTGTATGCACAGATGTTGAGGGACACTTATAGAAAAATGTCTTCATTCTTTGTTTTGGTGTATTTTTAAAAACAGATAGATCTACATAGATGTTATACACAAAAAATATTTCAGAGATCCTTGTGCGGTATTCTATAGCCGCATAAAGGGGTAAATATACATTTAAGCGCTATTTAAAAACTAGAATGGTATAATGTCTCAAGTGAAGATGATGGTTTAAATCAAGTCAATTCATGTGAATACTGTCGAATATGAGCAAAGAGAAGACCTAGAGTTCACTAACATTACCGGTAACTGTAGGAAACGGATATCCAGGGGGAGAGCGTAAAGAAAAACACCATCCAAAACATTACAATCACACCCGGCGATACGATAAGTGTTACGATAGTGTTGTTAAAATGAAACCGCGGTAAACAATTTAAGAACACTAGAGCTCCTCAACATGCGGTTCAAATAACAATGTTCAGTATAAACAAGAATCCAACTCTAATGCGACTGAGCTCGTTTCACATATAACTGTTGATAGTTAGGTATAATCGTTAGATAATTTATCAAACAATTGAAATTTACGATATGTTAAAACATTTTGATGATGGGGCAAAAACTGCTTACCACATGTTTTCATAACTTACTGCTCACCGTCTGTTTTCTGGATCAGACCTAAAACTCTGGTGTCAAAGTATTGGTGTGGACGGAATAAAAATGAATCACCCCACCTTACACGTAAAAATACTGCTTATCAAAGGCAATTCACTAGCTTAACAGTTGTTTAGCGACATACACAACATAACTGTGTATCTATTACCGTGCTGTGAAAAGTGCAATAATTAGACGAGTTTGAAGCGTAATAGTTTTATAGGTAACAGAAAAACAGCAATACTCATCTTTCATGATGATGTTTCGTAGACATAGCAGAAAGATGTTCTAAAAGAAATTTGATTGGTTTAGTCTTAAACAGTCGCATAGAAGAATTTAATTCAATTTTTGATATAATGTTTTTCATAAACTCCTAAATGTTTGACCACGCTCGTAGACTATGGGTTTTGCAAACTGTACAAAACAAAAAGAAACAATATGTAAACGGCGTAATCGACTAGTATATAAAATGTCAATTACAAACATTCAAAACTGATTACAAGTGGCTCTTCTGTATTTGTTTTAAATGGTTCGTGCCGTATTTACTTTTTTAGCAAGTTGGCCTCTAGAATTTACTTTTGTGCAATTTTATCAGCCGTAGTGCGGGACTTTGTTTAACAGCCTCGAGCTTTAATGAATACGCCTATCTCAGCGCAATAGTCAGTTGTGATTCTGCTGTAATAGTTTAAGTGTAACACAACACCCCCTTACTTTTTGCATTAATACTTTGTGTGATTTCACATCGTAGATAGAGGGAAAGTTAGCCCCGCCCACCTGTCAATCATAGGGTCATAAATCATCTTGACACAAGGTAAATGGTTAGAACTACTTATAAAATAAAATCAAATGTGAAAAATTGGCTGTGCAAAAGTTTGGCCATCCTTTCAATTGTGCTGATTTGAATACCCGTAGTCACTAAATGCTGATTGATCTCAACACATGATTAATTTAATAGGCACAATGAACAGTAGACTGAAAACACAGGTGCAACCAATAATGAAAAAGGACATTCAAGGTAACTAATTGCTAGTTGTGTTTCTCTTTAATTCTCTACTGGAAAGTAGCAACATGGGAACTTAAAGAACTCTCTAAAGACTTAGGCCACATTTACACATAGCCGGGTATTTAGAGAAACAAATCACTTTTCAGTAATAACATCGTGCACACCACATTGTTTTCAAAAAAGTTGTCATTTACATCAACCCGCATAAATACACCGTCAAGCACCATCATAACTATGCCAAACTGGGCGCTCACATGATGTTAAGCATTTTCTGGTGCATAATGTGACGTTTGAGAACCTAAAGCCCTGTTTCTCCAAGTTGACACGGCAACACATAACCGGCGTTATCAGAAATCTCCACTTTGGCCGGAGTTTGTGGAAATAATAGTTTTCTGTGATAAAAACGGGGTTTTCGTGTAAATGAGAGGCCAAACCACAGGGAAATATCTGCGTCTTCCCTTCATCTAAACGGGGCATTAAAAACTAGGATAATTCATCAATATGAATTAGGAGAAGGGTACAAAAAGTTATCACAAAGGTTTAAGGTGAGACACGGCAGGCAAAAACATCGTTTTTTTTTCACTGGTCAATTTTGAGATTTTGGGATATTTGTCTTCAATAACATGTCTTCTTTCAGACTTGTGGTGAAAAAAAGTCCGAAATGCACATTAAGGTCTTTATTTTACTACACTTTGTCCGTTTGCGTCTGTAGATTTCGCCTAAATTCATCAAAAGTTGTCGTTATAAATCCTCCCTCTGCTCCGCGATCGCGATCTGCAACCTGTCATCACACACACCGTTAGAAAGCTCTCTCTCTCCTGTACAATGCTGTCGGATCCAAATATGGTAATTTCCTTTTTATCAGCAACCAATCGTGAAAGTAAAAGGGGGGATTTAACTCTAAATGCGCATTCTCGTTTTACAATTTAAATCTTTAAAGCCCGTTTTCTCAAAATGACTTTTCTCTCATACTCCAAGTCCGAAATCTCCAGTTCAGTAGCACCTATATACACCAAACTTTCCAGTCTTGTACCTAGTTATATTATGAAGATATTTACAGAAGGATTTGTAAATATATTATTCCTAGCCTGATTTATATAACATTTTATTCCAAAAAACATGGCGAAAATCATTTTTTTAAGGCTATTGGCAGTATATTCTGATTTACAGGATAACAAAAGTAGATATCCATAAATCCCTCTGTAACTTTTTTCCCATCTAATATGTGAAAACAATGAAAAAATAATTTTGAACCTGGCTTTGTGCAATATTTCGTTTTTTAAAATATATGCAAATTAGCGCATATTTAATTAGATAATGCCTAATTTGCATAATTAAAATTTAAATTACAGAAAACTTGTAATACATTTTTTTCTCATCTTAATGTAGGTAATTAACTAGGAAAGTTTTATGGTGATATCTGCTAGTTAAAAATTTTACCCTATTCACCTTTAGTGTCTCGCCTTAAGGTCTCTGTCTCCGCAGTCAGTAATATAGTTAGAAAATGGAGGGCCACAGGAACAGTCCACACGCGGAATCCTGATTTACTAGATTTATTAAATTAATAGAATTTTAACAGAATAAACTTAGTACAGCCAGTAATGAAGTTGGCTTTGACAAAAATAAAAATGTAAGCAATCAAAATCAAACAAAATCCTAAACGGTGCGGGAAAGATGCAACGAAGGCTGGTTCTCCTCCCGGTCTCATCTGAAGCGTCTTTAAAGGCCCAGACCAGGAACTAATTAGCACAACTCCAAACACCTGCGCCCAGCTCACCTGCAGGAGACAGACACAACACACAGCCGAGAGAGAGAGAGAGACAGACAGGACAAGACACTGACTCACTCCGGCTCACACGGGGCACGGGACAAGGCGTCAGCCATGACGTTGTCCACACCCCGAATGTGACGGATCAGTAAGCTATACGGTTGTAAAAATAACACCCAGCGCATAAGGCGCTGACTTGGACTCTTTAGAGAATATAAGAACGTTAGTGGGTTGTGATCAGAATAAATGGTAACCGGAACAGCACCCCCACTCAAATAAACATCAAAGTGTTGTAATCCCCATATTAAAGCTAGTGTTTCTTTCTCGATGGTAATTTCTCGAGTAATTTAACTGGTGACGGTTAAACTTTTTTTGAGAACAAACAAACTGGCCGGTCTACACCTTGCTCGTCCCCCTGCAGGAATACGGCCCCAGCACCCACGTGGCTAGCGTCGACCTGCATCTGGAATGACTGGTCCATGCGGGGAGCCCTTAACACAGGAGCAGATGTTAACAACAACTTCACATTATCAAATGCGGCCTGACAAATCGCAGTCCAATCAAATTTAACACGGCCCTTCAAAAGGTCGGTCAATGGGGCAACGACCGTGGAAAAGTTAGCACAAAAACCACGATAATACCCCACCATTCCTGAAAAGCGTCTGAGCTCAGGTTTGGTAGCTGGAACAGGAAAATTCTCGATAGCCACCACCTTAGAGTGCACAGGCCTTACCTGGCCCTGCCCCACCACCTTCCCCAAATAAACAACTGTCGCCTGGGCAAACTTGCACTTAGCGAGATTTACAGTGAGGCGAGCTTCAACTAACCGTGTAAAAAGAGCCTGGATACGCTCAAGATGTTCAGACCAACCGTCACTATACACGACCACATCGTCCAAATAAACAGCACAGCCCTGTAAACCAGAGACTACGCGGTTCATTAGCCTCTGAAATGTGGTGGGCGCATTTCGTAACCCAAAGCTCATCACAGAGTACGAATATAGGCCAGACGGCGTTATAAAGGCTGAAACCTCCTGAGCCCGAGGTGTCAAAGGAACCTGATAGTAGCCTTTAAGTAAATCAAACTTACTTACGAACCTGGCCGAACCTACCCGGTCAACACAGTCTTCAACCCTTGGGAGCGGAAAAGAATCTGGCTTTGTGATGTTATTTAACATCCGATAATCGGTACAAAATCTATACGTGCCATCAGGTTTACTAACTAGAATGCACGGCGAAGCCCAACTAGAATAAGAGGGTTCTGCCAAACCATTATTCAGGAGATACTTCACCTCTGCCTCTAGGTGCTGCTGTTTCTCGAGTGACACCCGATAGAACCTCTGCCTTATCGGCTCAGAATCACCCACATCGATGTCGTGCTTGATCAAATGAGTACATGACGGTGTGTCTGAAAACAAAGCAGGAAAGTTAAAAATCAACGACTCAACTGCTAATGCCCTCTCCTTGGACAAATGCCCAAGTAGTGTGTCCAAATCAGACAACTTCTGAGTTCTTCAACCGAGGCTGGAGCACACAGTCATCTGGGCTAACCACATCCTCATCAGCACACGCTGCCACCATGTGGGGAATGAAGCTAGATATCCCAGCAACTGCAGCCAAAGCAACTGACTTAACCTGATCACCAGTCTCTGCTGCCCCAGAAACCGGAGACCTACTGTAATAAGGTTTCAAAAGATTAATATGACAGAGTTGCGTATTACGCCTACGGTCAGGAGTTGAAACTAGATAATTCAGGTCTGACACCTGCCGAACAACCGTATAGGGACCTGCGTATTTATCAAGAAAGGGTGAACCGGCTATCGGCAACAGCGCCAGAACCTGATCTCCAGGACTGAACACTCACTTCTGAGCCTTAGTCAGATTTTCTACAGCCATCTCACAAGCTAAGAACAATTTCCGGCGGAAGCCGTTCACATACTCCAACAAGTTAGATGGATTCTCAGGACACTTCAGCTTATCCTGCAGGACAGCTAATGGCCCACGAACTCTATGGCCGAACA
The DNA here is from genome assembly GCA_026230005.1 of Gila orcuttii. Classification (NCBI taxonomy): domain Eukaryota; kingdom Metazoa; phylum Chordata; class Actinopteri; order Cypriniformes; family Leuciscidae; genus Gila; species Gila orcuttii. The sequence goes on along the minus strand of JAPDVR010000009.1, from coordinate 27,701,193 downwards.
CCAAATCATTAGGTGAAAAACCTGTACTTTCCTGTGTTACCTCACGTGCTGCAAGCAACAACCATGGAAGCCCTTCCTCCCAGTCTTTGCTGAGCTGAACACAGTAACCTCTAAGCAATGACTTGAGCGTCTGGTGAAAACGTTCCAGAGAGCCTTGACTCTGGGGGTGATAAGCGCTACTAAGCTGATGTTTAACACGCAGCTGCTCAAGCACTTCTGAAAACATTCGCGATGTAAAATTAGAGCCTCTGTCACTCTGAATAATCTGAGGGATTGCAAAGATGGAAATAAACTGAGAGAGAGCCTTCACCACCGACTTGGTAGAAATTGTACGTAACACATAGGCAGCGGGGTAACGGGTGGCCTGACACATCACAGTCAAAAGGTAAACACACCCTGACTTAGATGGAGGCAATGGTCCAACACAGTCGATTAGCAAATGCTCAAATGGGTTCCCTAAAGCCGGAATAGGGTAAAGTGGAGCTGGCTTGATCACCTGATTAGGCTTTCCCGTTTACTGACATGTATGACAGGTCTTAATGAAGCATGCCACATCCTTCTTTATGCAAGGCCAATAGAAGTACTTCATAAGTCTGTCATACGTTTTCCGCACACCCAAATGGCCTGCTATATCACCATGAGCTGTCTGTAGTATCAAGTCTCTGAACTTCACTGGCACTACTATCTGGAAAACAGCATCCTCAAACATATCTTTAGTCTGAGGCATCCACTTACGAACCAACAGCCCATCTTGAACAAAATAACCCCTCGCTGCACTATGTCGCTCCTCAACAGGCAAAACCCCAGCCAACAGTTCACTCAATGTTGAATCCTCCTTCTGAGCTACAACAAAATCACTAAATGACAGAGAAGATGGCAAATCGGGTAAAACAATAGGCTGTAAATCAGGCTTACGATTTTTCTCTAGAACCTCAGTTCCAGAGACACGGTTCATGGCCCGTGTTACTGCACAGGCAGTAAACACCTCAGGTAAGCTTTGCAGGCTACAATCAGTACCTGATGGGATAGATAGAACACTCTTAACCACCACAGGAGGCGGTACATCACGCCAAACACGCTCTCCAGCCAAGTTATTACCCAAGATGAGATGTACACCATCTATAGGCAACGAATGGCGCACAGCAATGACAACCTCACCCCGAACCAGGTCTGACTGTAGCTCAATCCTATGCAGAGGAACAGTTACAACCTGCAACCCAATTCCCCTCACCAAAACATTACCCATGCTGGACTCACTAGAAAGAGGCAAAACAGACTCTAGAAGAAAAGATTCACAAGCCCCTGTATCTCTAAGAATTTTAACTGGCACCTTTGCAGAACTGCCCACCAATGATACTAAACCATCTGTAATGAAAGGAGAGTAATCATTGACATTGGCTTCAATTACATCAGACCCGCTATACTGGCCAGATCCCACAAGGCTGTCCGCAGACAAGTTAGAGGAGGCCACACCTCCTTCAGGGTTGGACCTAATCTCTGTGTGGATGAACTCAGACCGTGCGCACACATCCGAAACGGCAAGAGCAACAGGACTTGCCGCACCAGATTTGCTCCTCTGGCCCCTTGCTCTCAAGACCGGACACTCGTTCTTCTAATGCCCCTTCTCTAAACAGTAATGACAAGCATCCGAATCTGCCTTTCCACGAGACTGTTCTTTGGCAACAGACTGACTAGCGGGAGTATTAGAAAATGCTGAACGTTCACTGAAACGTCCAAAGCGCTGTTCGCGGTAGCCCCTTCCTGAATTATGTTCTTTAAAATTTTGCCTGCGCATTAAAACGTATTCATCAGATAAAACTGCAGCATCTGCTGCTGTTTTTACCTTCCGCTCATTTATATATACCGCGATCCGATCAAGGAGGATGTTTCTAAATTGCTCTAAAACAATTAAATTACACAACTCTTCAAAGGTAGAAACGCCTACTGCAGCACACCAACGATTGAAATGACAATTCAGCTCTCTTACTACCTCTGTATACGTCTGCTTTTCTCCCTTCTTCCAATTACGAAATCGCAGTCTATATGCTTCCGGAACTAACTCATATACTTTAAGCACAGCATCTTTCACGCTTTTATAAATCATTCTTTCAGGCACCGATAAAGCAATAAACGCCTCCTGCGCTTTTCCAACTAGAACGCTCTGGAGTAACAATGTTCGTTCAGGATCACTCCAACCACGATCACCTGCCACACTTTCAAACAGTGAAAAGAACACATCCGGATCTTTCTCACTAAACCTTGGTAGCAATCTGGCCATATTAGAGATATCAGGAGTGCGCGCTAGTCCAGTCGGAACATCGCCACCGGTATCACCCGTAATTTTCCCTTCTGCAATCAACCTAAGACGTTCTAAAGCAATTTCTCTATCACTTCTGATTTTATCAAATTCTAGTTGACGTACAGCTTCTCTCTCTCTACGTTCGGCTTCACGTTCAGCTTCTCTCTCTCTACGTTCGGCTTCACGTTCAGCTTCTCTCTCTCTCCGTTGCATTTCTAACAACTCTTTTTGTTGTTCAAAGGTAAGACCAAAATTACTGCGAGACTCACCCAATGTTGCCAATGGCGTTGAAGCACCTTCAGGATCCAACTCATCCATTGAAGCTATTGATGGGAGAATTTTTCTTTCAGCCAATTTAGTTCTAACAGCCTGCCTTATCTGTGCCAATTTCGCATTTTTCTTCAAGGCCAATTCAAAATTATAATGTTCACTAACGTAACACAACTGCTCCTTAGTCAATGTATCTAAAACCTGATCTGATGGAGCAGCGAAAAAAAAAAATCCAAAGTATCCATTTATTTACTCTGCCCTTTTTCTTTAACCCCTAAACTGAAAGAAAAAAAAATGCATATATATTTTTTTTGGCACATTTATCAATGTACGTGCGGCCACCACACTGCAGCTACAAGACAAAAACAAACGGAGCTACCCTGCACACATCGATCCACTTCATGCATACCCCAAGAACAGAGATTTTTAATACACAATATCAGCGGCACCTAACTTCCCCGACAAAATGCCGTTAAAGCAGGCATCCACGACTGTGCCCTCCGCCCAGGGTATAGCACAAAAACAAATAACTAAAATAACAAACAAGCGTTAAGCGCTTAGTAGGGGTTCGCAAAGCTCCAATGGCTACACCATCAATTAGTTATTAATAATTTTTGTCTCGCAAACACTGCAGCGAAGGCCCGCACCTACCCAAAAATGAACCACCCCATAATACCCCATGGATTTTTTTTTTTTTTTTGCAGTACGTCGGTGCGGGAGACAAAATTTGGTTTGTTTGTGCCTGGGGTTGTTTAAATACAGCCAGGTTATAGACCTGGCTGTATTTAAACAACCCCAGGCACAAACGAACCAAATTTTGTCTCCCGCACCGACGTACTGCAAAAAAAAAAAAAAAAAATCCAAACCTAATTAAACTGATCCGCGCTGGTCTTTCCCAATAACCATGCGTTAAATGCCCAAATCAACCTTACTGCGCCGGATCACTGTAGGATCCGAATGCAGTTTACAAATTTGGCACATTAATCAAAACAGCCTACATTCAATATAACTACTCAAACCCAATTGAGAAATGCAAAACAAAAAAAAACACATATTTACCGATCGATGGTTCAAAAATCCCGATCGAGATCCCCAAATCTGTTACGAGCCTGGCTCAAAGCAAGCAACAGAGTAGGGAAAAGGCCACACGCGGATCCTGATTTACTAGATTTATTAAATTAATAGAATTTTAACAGAATAAACTTATTACAGCCAGTAATGAAGTTGGCTTTGACAAAAATAAAAATGTAAGCAATCAAAATCAAACAAAATCCTAAACGGTGCGGGAGAGATGCAACGGATGCTGGTTCTCCTCCCGGTCTCATCTGAAGCGTCTTTAAAGGCCCAGACCAGGAACTAATTAGCACAACTCCAAACACCTGCGCCCAGCTCACCTGCAGGAGACAGACACAACACACAGCCAGGAGGAGGAGCCAGGCAAAGCCGTGACACTGCAGACTGTTGAGGTGGTGTCTCAAAGCGTGCGAAAAAGGTATTCAGCTCTTCCGCCAGTGTGATGCTTCGGTCCACAGCTGCACTGGTCTGTCCCCTTAAGTTGGTGATCTGCTGGATACCCTGCCATACTTGCCGAGGATTGTTATTGGAGAGATGGCTTTCTATTTTTCTCCTTTAGTCGGCCTTGGCTTTCCTGATACCTCTCTTCAGGTCAGCTCTGGCAGCGCTGTATAGTACTTTGTTTCCTGACCTGAAGGCGATATTGCGATTTTTGAGTAGTGACTTTACTTGGCTGGTCATCCAGGGCTTCTGATTTGGGAATACTCGGATGCGTTTATCCACCGTAACATTACCTGTACAGTACCTGATGTACGATAGTACAGCCTCTGTGTATACCGCCAGGTCCTGATGTTCAAAGACACTTCAATCAGTGTGTGTGAACAATCTTTTAGCTGAGGAAGATCATCCTCTGGCCAGGTGGTGATCGTCTTTGTCAGTGGGGTTATGCTTCTTATTAGAGGTTTGTATGCGGGGGTGAGGAACAAAGAGAGGTGGTCTGAGTGGCCTAAGTGTGGAAGCTGTGTGGCTTTGTATGCATGTTTAATGTTTGTGTAAACATGGTCTAAAGTGTTTTTCCCTCTGGTCGGACACTTTACATGCTGATAAAATTTGGGCAGGATAGACTTTAAGTTTGCCTGATTAAAATCACCCGCAATAATGTGTACGCCGTCGGGGTGAGACTTCTGTAGTTTGTTAATACTGTTTGACAACAGCTGTGTCAACGTTAGCATCAGGTGGTATATACACAGCCTTGATTAGCACTAATGTTAGCTCTCTGGGCAAAAAAAATGGACAGCATTTAACAGAAAAAGACTAGAGGTCTGGTTAACAGTGTTCATGTATGGCTAAGTTGTCTCTAGACCATTTGTCATGCACATAAATACACAGACCACCACCTCTGTTCTTACCAGAGACTTTGTTTTGGTCATGGCGGTACATACAAGTGCGCCCAGTTTGCTGCACGGCTGCGTAAAGAATCCACGGGTGAAGCCAGGTCTCTGATATTATTGAAACGCAGCAGTCGCGGACGTAGCGATTATCCTTCGGTGAGTAGATTCAACTCGTCCATTTTGTTGGCCAGGGATCTTGCGTTGGTGAGGAGCATACTCGGAAGAGGAGGCTTATGGGGATCTTTCCTCAGTCTCACTAGCTTCCTCTCCTTCCGCCGTCTTCGCTGCCTGCCAACACCGACAAAAACCACGGAGCACCCACTGGTCTCGCTATCTTACTGTTTCCATAAGGTATAAATTATATCCAAATGAAGTTGCTGCTTCAAAAGCCCAGCAGATTATAAACTGAAATTATAATAATTATCATGGATGCCCAAACTTTTGCATAAAACGGGATATGTGGCAAATGGAACACTGACCGCTGATTAAACACACAAGACATCTGTCAATCAAGACATGAAAGTACAGCAGACTGCGGCAGAAGAAAGTCGTTTTGTTATTTTGTTTTCAGATTTGTTGTTGTGTTTTCTGATTTGTTATTTTGTTTTCGGAAATGTTATTGTGTTTTCTACCTTGTTCATTTGTTTTTAGTCTTTCCATTGTGTTTATAAATTTGTTGTTTTGTTTTCGGAATTGTGGTTTGTTTTGCACTTCTCGGCCACCGCACTATAGCCTATGCTTTATATTGATTTCTGTGGTGAGTCCAGCGTGAATTTTGTTCGATTGATAACAAAAGCAACTTCTCTGTTTACACGAGTTGTAATGCTGCCTTCACATGCTATCGGAATTATCGTAATATTAGTTTCTAGTTTAAAAATTGGACATGAACTCAAGTCAAAATTTGAATGCGATGAGCTCGTAAGTAATCACGACTTCAGTAGGTGGAAGAAGGCTTGCAAACATAGAGTATGCTAAGCAATTCTTTTTTTATATGATTTTATAGTTAATTTTATTTGCAGAGCGTAAACAATCCTAAAAACATTGTTACATAGTCCACTACTTTGTTACCTTCATGTACCATTCATTTAGTTTCCGCTGCCATATTTTGCCTGATCACTGAACATCTATTTATTACTGCATCAGTGAGAGGTGAATTCAGTTGACATTAAGGCCACAACAGCCATCTTTGTGTTTGTTTATAATTTTCCCTTTCATTAGGCCAAAACAAAGGCGTCTCTTCAGAGAGAAATGCTTACGTTAATTTTACCATTTAATCAGGAAGTGAATTGAGCCAACTGATTTTCAAACCATTTTTGAGCAGCTCTGTCACACCCGTCAATCATGAATCAAAAGTGGTTATTGTTAACATTGGCTTAATGGCTTCATTGGTCATGCTAATGCAAGATCATTATGGTTGGCAGTTCCGGCAATTTGATAACTGGTGTATTGACTTGATGTTTGGAGTTTATTTGCATATGCACCATTGCTCAATTCAGTTCTCATCTCATCCCTTAGTGGTAACTTGCCAGCAGGGAGAGAGAACAGAGCTTTCATATGGATGTCAGATGGCAAATGCCCAATATCTGCCAATGTGTAAGGTCCAGAGTTTGAATGGATGGCTGAATGGAGCAGAACGTTTTAATTGGGTTGTGGACAAAATGAGAATGATAAAGATATGCATTGTGATTTTTATATGGATTTTCCATCATTCTAAAAGGCTCTCTAAAGTACTCTCATCTAATCTTCTAATTAATACCAAGGTATAAAAACAAACTCTTAGCACTTCCCATTGTCAGTTATTTCAGCATCCATCCTCTTCCCCTTCTCCTCATTTATTTTACCTATTTAATAGGGGGGCAATCGGAGCTCAAGTAAATCCTCTCTGAGCCGCTCTATAGCAGACAGAAAACCAAATCTGTTTACCACTTATGCTGAGATTATATGGGGACACAGATTCATGAACTAAATTTTAAAAGGTCTAATTTCCTTAAATTACAAATCTAGAGTGCTTTGATTTTGATGTGTGGATATGATTCAGCTGCAGTGAGAAAGAAACTACCTTTCTCGTATTAATATGTTTGTTTTCATGCCAACAAAATCCGATCTCTGTGAGCAGCCATTTGATTATTTCTTTTAATGCTTATTATCAGAAATATATTTGAAACTTTCTGTAAGCAGTCCCATTCATCTTAATGACAGTTGTATCTTCTCAAGTGGTTTGAGGAGCTGTGTGGAACAGCCTATTACAGTATGAGTAGTGAATGTTCAAGTGCAATAGTTTTACATGCATGCATGTCTGAAACTCCAATTCATTTGTATGACTTCCTAATGAATTGATCACACTTTCAATGGAAGTGGTTAGGTTTGTTTGGCATTGTCACACTAAAGGATGCATTGTATTCTGCAGTGTATCATCCAGGATCTACTGTACATGAAAAGGTGTTTGTATAAACCAATTTATACCATACTACAGCCAAACCAAAATTTATTCAGACACCTTCAAAATTTCCACATTTCTCACATCATCACAGTTTATTAGCTATAGTTTAGAAAATGGTAATAAAATATGGCAAGAACTCAAAGTTATGAAATCAGTTGATATTTCACTGGTTTTGGCCATCCTTCTGTTAGACTGTCTCACCAATAAATTAGGTTGAAAAGCTGTCTGCTGTTAAATTTAAGTACACAATTAGATAATACTTGATAATAATTTAAGTCAATTAAGTCACTCCACGCCACGTGGCCCATGAGTGATATTCCCATTGACCACACCCCCTTACCCCAGGTGTTTAAACCTCCCCCTAAGCATTATAACATGAAAGGCTCCAACAAGAGCGGCAAAGCGATTATGCGCATCCCGTGCGCAGAATGATGCACTTGAAGCAACGTGAAGTCACAGCGCGCAGCGACAAGAACAATTCATAGCGCTCTCTACTCCAGTGCTGTAACGTTAATCTAACAGACACCCGGGAGAAAGGAATATGATTTAGAAAGCACTATAAACTCCAGTAAGATAAAGTCATTTTATGCAAACTATAGACCTTTATCTACAAATAAAGTATAATAATGGGAACATTGATCTTGAAGAGAGTGTCATCGTGTTACTGTCGTAACCGGACGCGACGCGCTGTGTGAATGCTGAATGGAGAATGACTGAGGAGAGATGAGTTTCCATTATCTTTAAATTAACGACTTAAATATTCAATTTTACCTCATATTATGCTATTGAATGACTTTAGAAGTCTTGGAATATAGTGCAAAAATGTTATGGTGCTTTACAATGTTTTTTATGCCTTTAGCTTAACAATAACACAATAGTAGGCTATGCACAATATCGGACCACACTGAGAAGCTGCAGCCATGGCGGGATGATTTTAGGTGTGGCGGCCCGCCACGGCAGAATGAATGTAGCGGAAACACTGCATTATGTACACATAGCAAAGCTCACACAGCCCCTAACAATAAGCGGTTCAGACTGGCATCATTGTCCATGTGTTATAGCCCGTGGTCAGCGTGTGAGTTTCGGGACAGTTGACTTTCATGTGACCTGTTAGATCACATTTTCTTTGATCTTATGCATTTTTTTAGACCTTGCAATCATTTTTATGCTTGTAAACCTTTTTAAACATGCAAGCAAGGTAAAATGATCTGACTGGCTGATATAGAGGTTTTGTAGAAATTGCTAGTATGTCTTGTTATAGTGCATATGGGAGATTTTGGTACATTTAGTCTAATATGTGCCAAGATTCATAGTTATTGCCTAATGCCTTATACTAAAGTAGAGAGAATTTCAATGATCAATTGTTGACTCAATTAAATTGTAAATGTAATTTGAGATGCAACAAAGACCAGTTTGTTCAATACATGCTGATTGCTAACCATTTTTACTGTGTTTTGTCATGTCAAGGACACTGCCCACACAAAGTCTTAAATTAATCCTACTCTTTGCTGATGAGGAAGTACAGTTGAAAAAGGATGGCATCCTTAATTGTTTTTAATTTCTTCTTGTATACACATTCAGGACAAGTTCTTTGAGCACATGGGACTGTTGCCATTGAAATGGTTAAAAAACAGACCTGCCAAACAATGGATATACCAGAACACATTTGCGTCTTACTTCCCAATCCTAACTCTACATTTTAGCAGGGTCACATTCCATTAAGTAGGACACGTGACTTATCTAGCCCGGAAATCAAGGCTGAGATGGCTTGGAGATCTCTCACATGGAGATCTCGCCTTCAGTAGGGCCTGAAGGAACAGCACTCTCGTATAGAAATGCTAAAATATTTTTTATCTTCGTTTGCCAATGTCTTTTCTTATAACTAGCAACGTGCTGCATGACATAACCACACAGCTGTTTCTGCCTGGAGCAGCTCTACACATGCTGTGGCAGTTTGCAGAAGAAGACTGGCTGTTGTGTGCCCTTGTGATAGTTACTTTGATTCTTCTTTAACTCAATCTGGAGTTTCAATGAAATTCTTGCCTACATTGGCAAACCCATTGAGCATCAGAGTTTTCCATCCTCGATATTATGAATGCAGCTTGGATGAGGTAAGGAGTCAGGTACGTAGGAAAATTCTACCACAAGGGGCAACAGTAACTACATTTCTGAGCATTTCTTTTTATTAAAAGGCATCATGATATTATTTAGCATTTATGGCATGCAACAGTATACGTCACATCATGTTATCTTCCATCCCATGTTAAATGTCAAGCAATTATTATGATTTATCAGCATTTCAAAAGGCTCTGTCATCTAACACAGGATATTAATTCTCTCCATCAAACACACAAACAGTTCCTCTTTGTCTTTTTGGGTGCTTGTGTGGGGCGCCTCTTTGGTCAGCATGCTTGCCTGGAGCAATCCCAGATGGAGATTATAATCTTCTTATTGATCAGTGAAAAAGACCCATGGAAAGTTCATTTGTCAATTTCATTAGCCATCTTCATACAGAGATCTTTGTGTTTTTATTTATTTATTTGTTTGTTTATTTTAGATAAAGCTTGATTGTTGCTATTTCATTACATACTATCTTTAAGAATCAAGCCCAGCTGAGACAACATGCTTTTATACTCTGACACACTAAAGTACAGGACAGAACAAATGGATAATTTAGTTTGAAAAATTATGCCCCTGAAAGATACTTTTGTGGCTGTGTGAATGTTGTGAAATACAAGGAATCACAAAATGGAAAGCACAGTCCACTGAGAGGGCTATAGGGTTTAATTTGATTTGGTTAATTGAGTGTCAGTGTTTGCTTGAGGAAGTTTGCTCCTATGATAATTGTTCTATAAAATTACATTTTATACTCATAATCAAAACATCAGATACCACCCAGTGTAATTACCTTGTCTTGCTTGCGTGAGAATATTGTGATGTAGTCACTAGTAAAGGCTTGTTTCCAAACCTTTTTTCTTTAGTCTTTAGTCAAGCAAACAATTTTTTGACAAATATTGTGATTGCAAACTTTGATATGATAAACATCAAATATTAAAAACATGATAGCCTATTAAAAAACAAAAAACGCACACAATCAAATTGAAGCAGCACCAGTTAAACGTCAAGCATTTAAAACACTCAAATCATATTTTACTCTTGTTTTATTTCATTTAATTGCAGACTTTTGCAGTTTAATAATTATACAAGGCCATATTGTGAAGTGCTAGAAGAACTGACAACAATCTCTCAGCCCACACCTTCAGTAAAACATAACCAAGCCTCCTGGTGTGATGTGAGTTACATAAACTCTGCATCTAGAAATCACCCATCTAGCACATTCATAAGTAATTCTTTACCCAAACTTGGTGTCAGTCACATAAGAGGAGTGTGCACAACTCATAATCAGAGTGTTTTTAAATGAGGTTTGAGCTTGTCTGTAAATATATATTTGTATATACAGTTCTTTGCTCTCAAAGTAAATTTTAAAAACTTAAAAAAAAAAAACATTTTTCATTGTTCTCCTTAGCCGTGCTCCAGTGGAGACTACACTCTTAAAACGGATGTGTTAAAAACAACACAACCTGTGTTATATCTTAACACACCTGTGTGTCTAGTTAAGGACAACACATTTTGTGTTACTTTTAACTCAACCAGTGTGTTATTGTTCTTAACACAGGGAGTGTGTTAAAATATCAAACACACTAATGTGTCATAAATCACACAATTTGTGTAATAGATGTGCTATTTTTGACCAGTTAAAATGAACACAAAACAAAAAAATCATTTATTTTTTTATTTTTTTTTATTAATCACATTTTATTTTCACATTTTCACAAAGTCAACATTCACATGTCATTTGAATTTCATAAAGACATTTTTAAACAATTTTATATCTTGGATTTACGAAAAGGTTTTCTTTGTAGGAAATCATCATGTGAAGAGGTTTTACATCAGCAGCATTGCTTAAATTAATCACTTTGTATTCATTTGTTCTTTGGACTGCATAAGAATACAAGTTTGGGTGGAAGTACATTTTGTGATAGAACTCCATGAAAAACTAAAACAATTTATTTTTCACATTGTGGAACAATGTGTAAAACTTCTCCAAAGAGACGCTCTTCTCTTAAAGGGATAGTTCACCCAAAAATGAAAATTCTGTCAGTAATTACTCTCCCTCATGTTGTTCCAACCCCGTAAGACCTTCGTTCATCTTCGGAACACGAATTAAGATATTTTTGATTAAATCTGAGAGCTGGATCACTCCTCCATAGGCTTCTAAGGGATTGAAACTTGTTCCCCGAAAAGTTATTAAAGATATTGTTAAAATAGTCCAAGTGACTACAGTGGCTCAATCTTAAGTTTATCAAGCGACGAGAATACTTTTTGTGCGCAAAAACAAACAAAAATAACGACTTAATTTCAACTATTCATTTCTTTCTCTGTGGGCCTCTAGTCAGTTCACGTAGTGTGATTGCGTAGTGCTACGTCACACGTAGGCTCACTATTGGCCGACGCTGGTCGTGTGTGATGCGTGTGACGTACAACAACAGAAGCTTACACAATTACACTAGTGAACTGACTCGAGGCCCACAGAGAAGGAAATGAATAGTTGAAATAAAGTCGTTATTTGTGTTTGTTTTTGCGCACAAAAAGTATTCTCGTCGCTTGATAAACTTAAGATTGAGTCACTGTAGTCACTTGGACTATTTTAACGATGTCTTTAATAACTTTTCGGGGAACAAGTTTCAATCCCTTAGAAGCCTATGGAGGAGTGATCCAGCTCTCAGATTTCATCAAAAATATCTTAATTTGTGTTCCGAAGATGAACGAAGGTCTTATGGGGTTGAACAACATGAGGGAGAGTAATTACTGACAGAATTTACATTTCTGGGTGAACTATCCCTTTAAGTCACAGTTTAAAGCAAGTACACAACCAGTTTGAAAAGTCTGACCGAACACACCAACAGTGGAACCACAACCTCAAGTGGAATGGTGACTGTCATTCTCGGTCACAATGATGTATTGCGCTGTAGAACTTGGGGCTCCCAAGCAGACAATGTGGGGTTGATGGCTTTCCACCATTGTCTGGGAATTATCCAGGAGGCTGGAGATGCTGGTTCCAGCCTGTAAAAATAAAAGTACATTTTATAAAATCCATTTTTTGCAACAGGAATACCGCAAAAGGAGTAGCAAAAGTCAGAGCGCTAGTATTTGAACTTGTACTGCCCGAACTGAGAGGTTGTAAGTGCCGACTTGACATTGTGCAGCGAAACTGAAGTTAAGTGCAAAAGTAAATGTCGTAAACATTTGTGTATGTCATCATTTTCTTTGTGTGAATGTCATTTTACACATTTGTGACTATTAATCAACAACTTCCAATTCAAAACACGGATGTTTTGATCATTGTCTGTGTGTGCAAATTGAAAGATTCAACTTTTCACATCAGAGCTGTGAATATAAATTCCAACTTACAAATACGAATGTTAAAATGACAAGTTCTAACATAAAGATTTTCAACCTCTCGAGTTAAGCTACTGATTTACCTCCATAGTTTTGGATCACTGCATTTAATTTGAGAACGTACATACAGAATGAAACATCCAGCATGATAGAGTAAAGGCTGATTTATACTTCTGCGTCGCACCTACGCCGGAGCCTCTACGCTATACACTACGCGTTGGTTTTCATTTATATTTCTGCGCCGTTGTCCGCATTGACGCGCAATTACACATGCAGAGAGAGCATGTGAAACCCGAGGCAGGGGTTCTAGCAGACCAATCACAGCACTTGCGTCCGCGTAGAATTGGCGCGTTGTTACATTTTTGGAGAGGTGCACGTCAGGGTACGCCGAAGGGTACGCGCGCTACGTACAGCCTACAACGTAGCTACGGCGTGAGTTCGACGCAGAAGTATAAATTGGGCTTAAACAGTCACTACCATGAGCAGCAAAAACAGCCTCCCCTGGGTCCTAATGCCCATTCGGTAATTAATAAAATGAAAATACACAAATAACCTTAAGACACTTGGCCAAAATGAGTTTAAAAATATCTGCAAAAATCTAATATCATGCATACCTAAAACACAAAACAAAATTAAAACAGTATAGTTTTATGCAAATCAGAGTCATATAATTTAATAACATCACAAAGTGCTTGTACAGAAAACTGACAAACAAAAATAAAGCTAACATAAAAGGACAATTAAGTTGCTTACCGGCTTAATGTCCAAGAGATAAGCAAGGGCTGACTTTGTACTGCATTTGGCCCACCCTTTGCTTCCCGACGCAGTAGGGGGAAGCAATGCAATAAGAATTTGAAGAGCTCTGTAACATGAATCTATAGTATGACAGAAAAACACAAAATATAATGAAATCTTTCATGGCTGCTGGTATAATGGCTGACTTTAAACTCTTTGAACTACTAAAACTAATGGTGTCCACTGAAAGAAAAACAACATTTTGACTGAACGAGCAAAGTAGCCTACCTTCACTCTCATTATCAGTTGTCATGACCAGAGGATTTTTCACTGTGGACATCTTTTGCAATTTTGGAACAATATTTCCTTCCCATTTTCGAAGAAAGAGGTCAGCCTTCCCAGGAAACATTTTTCCAAACTCAGTGTGTCAAGCTACAACACAGGATAGAATGCACAATTACAAAACTACTGTTTCCTCAGTATGTTCACAAAATATTGAATCTTATCGAGTCAAGTTTATGCAATCTTAACTTCAGAGAAGGCCATTCCAGGTTATGAATAACAGTAAAAAAAAAAAAAAATATATATATATATATTATATATATATATAATATCTCAGTATTATGATTTTAATTAAACTGAATGAAGAAAAATAAGTGGTGGGGCTTGATTTTAGTGCACCTTAATCTCTAGCTTAACAGACTGATGTTGGAGGGGAGTGATTAAAATATTTTTAAAGGATAATGTAAGAGAAGGAACTGCATTTCAGAGGGAAAGCAAAATTCCAGATTATGACTAAAGATTACAAAGACAAACATTTTATATATATATATATATATATATATATATATATATATATATATAAATTGCATAGATTCATTTTTCACCATAAGACTAGTATTGAGTGCTAACAAAGTAAAAAAAAAAAAAAATTAAATTCATGTGGACTTCTACCAGGCATGTCCCTTTACTGACAAGTCAATTCATACCTTGCTATAAGGAAAAGCCATGCAAAACACAAGTCCTTACCAAGTATGGCATGTCTAGAAATCGAGGGTATTGTTCAAAAATCTCTTTCACTGTTGGGGACTTGTTTGCGACCCATAACCTGCCACTAGTGTTTTCGGAGTGTCCTCCATTTGAAGCTGCAAAAGGGCAAACAAAAACACCAATCTGTTATATAATGTTGTTACATACACTGATTAAGCATAGTATTCACATTCATAATGTAAAAGAGTAGTTAACAAGCAGTGTAAGAATGAACCATATCTATTTATTTATGAAAAGATCAAGCTAGAATAATAAACATCCGAGATAAACCTAAAGCAATCTTTTGATCTCCGAAAATCTTTGGTCGTCCATTTTCGATTAAGAGTCTTCCTGAATTTGGTACTTCATACTACTTTTACTATTTCTGCCATATATTATGGTAAAAAATATTAAAAGTAAGTTAGTGTGCTAGTACGCGGCTCCGAATTCTGAATCTGTTTGTCTCGTATTACAATAACGTTACACTCTTTAACAGGATGTTGAAAATAACACAACTTGTGTTGAGGACAACACATTTTGTGTTACTTTTAACTCAACAATGTGTTATTCCTGCTAATTTTCTACACACCAATGTGTTATTACACAATTTGTGTCAATTACGTACACGAAATGCGCAAACTGTATTAAAATAGTCAAATTAACACATCCTTTTTGAGATGGAGAAGTACTAGCATAACGTTAGATTGTCGATGTCAATCAAATTTTTACCGTTACCTTGATAAATCATGTTATTATTAAAGGGCATTTAACAAAACATAAATACATTCTGTTGTTTAATGAAAGAGAGGCGACAGATAGGAATGAAAGCGGTAAGTTAACGGCTAACGTTGCGTTAGCAGCTAGCTGCTACCACTTTGTCAAACTCGTTAACGAGCTGCAGCGTTATCAGACATCATGCCATTTGCAACAAATCAAACTAAGAAAAGCAAAACTCGTTAAAAATGAGTTCTCTCTAGAAAGTGAGGGACAAACCTACCAAAGTCTATGAGGAGAAATAAAAATCATTTGTGAAGCACTAACGTTAACTATCAGATGCGGTTGCTGCCTTGTTCAACACTGCTTCTCGCGTCTACGGAAAATACCCGTACACAGTAGAGGTCGCTAACTAAATGCACATTTGACCGTCTAAAAAAAATAACAATAATAAAATACATTTGACAATTTCTAATAAAAAATAAATCGCAATACCTGACGTGCGCATCCAAGTCATCCATCGATGGAAAAAGAGGCGCGAACTTGCTTCTTGAGGCGCTGAGTGACGTTGCCGCAATGTGATTGGATGATAGTTAACACATATTGTGTTGGACACACTGTGTTGTTTCTCTCTCACTCTTTCTTTTTCTTTTTACACATGATCAACTTAAAATTACACAAAATGTGTTAAAATAGCCATAACACAAAAAATGTGTTATTTAACACATCCTTTTTGAGAGTGTACAACTACACATGCTTGAATAGTGTTCACTGTGTTCAAAATCTCTAATTGTGTCTCTAAACCCATCATTATGTAGAGTCATGTGAGCAGTTCTAAATGCTAATTTCATTTTAATCCATCAGTAATACAATAAAGAGCTAAAGTGTGGTAAACAAACACTGTTTCAGGTTGACCTGCCGACCTCAGACTGGGGGGAATTAAAGTGTCGTGAAAATTCTCACTCCAGCACCTGCCGTACAGACTGAAAATATTTCTCTGGGGTTTCTGAAAGACCAGGCTCTCAGATGGCCTTATTAAGCTTCCAATCATGTTCACCTGACTAACATATATTATAAAAGTTCAGAGAATAACAGAAATGAAAATGTTAAATTTACTCCTGCAAATACTATTTTGGCTTTATCAGTAGGACATCGACACATCCGTGATTCATTGTTCTTGTCAGTCGGAACTTCAGATTGAAATGCTGAGGATAAGTGGAAGGTTTTATAGCAATTCAAAGTTGCAAAGATTAAAGAGAGGTATGTTGAGTATTTGGAAAGATTAACCAATATTAAGCAGGCTTAAAGCTTTCAACTGCTGAAATAATACCACTCTAGACATGTTGATTATGCAATATACTGAAGGTTAAACAAAGTTTCTTATTAATTTTTTTTTTTTATTCAAGGACAATAAAAAAACACAATATAAGAGCATCTGACCCCAAAATTATTTAATTTATTATTTTTTTTTTTTATTTCGGTTAGTTAATATTTATATACATCATTTTTATTATAAGAGAAGAGGAACAATCATTTTTGATAACATCTCATACATTTTTCCCCCTTCCATTTCACTTTATTCTTAACTGAAATAAATGACAATGCTCAAATCTCATGGGTAGAGTTCACTGAGGACAAAATTTCATAGTTTGTATGCTCATAGCTCATCATCTGACGTTTTGCTTAAGAGTAAACGTACACAAATGTTTGGCAAAGTGGTCGTCCCAGAACATACAAGTCTCTCTGTAACATGGTTGAATAATTTGTTATAATTATAGTCTTTTTTTTTTTAAATGCTAGACATAGGTTTGTCAAACGTGCACAACAAACAGCATTACAACATGGCCACCGTTGTCACAGACCTGACTGCATTGGAATGTGTTCCTAGCATAATATTTAGCATTAAGCTAGCACTGCCAAGACCAACTGTGTCACCATATTGTGAAGAGATTTTGTTTTGTCTTGTTAGTTCATATCCTCTCAAAGCTCTGCTGCTACTTGGCACAAGTTGGCAGCCTCGGTAGAAAGTGTCAGCCAGTGTAAAGTAGATTTCAACTGTTGAAGACAAGCACCTGTGTCTGGAACTCATGCTTTGACAAGCAACACCAGCGACGTCTACACTAAGTCAAGGATATATTTGGAAAAATAGCTTTTTCTCATGCTTTATTTCTGATTGTCATGTAATGATGAGTAGCCCACAAGTGATGCATTGGCCATTTCTTTGTCCTTCTGATCTTAGATCTAGGGTGGGATCTTATTCTTTCAAAGCTAGTTTGCTATTGCTAGCCTCTCCAAAATTGTCTAGCCTACTTTTAAATGCACGCAAACAAGTAATTGTTCCTGGTTTAAAATGAGATGGTGGCTCATACCTGTAAATTTCCATTTGTCACATTTTATGAGGGTGTGAGCATATTGTTTGTACAGTACATAGGCTGGCTTTATGACAATAACCTTTTAGGCAAAGTGTTTTTCTTCACTCATATCCATTATTTAAAGGAGAGACATTTGTGGAGCACACTTATGCAGTGAAGCTCCAAGGACTTTATCCTTTATCAGTATATAAACAACTTAGAGCTCTGATATTTACCACCTGAAAGCTGCAGATTAATTTCGCCGCTGACAGTGTTGCCATTGAAATGCAACCCAAAGCCACTTGAAGGTAAGCCTGCAACCTATAGCTGAAAAAAGTGTTTGTTTTGTTTTTTTAAAATGGATGTCAATGGAGGAGATGCTTTACTACTCTGAATAAACCGCTTTTGTGAGGACAAACTTGTAATTTAATGAATCAATAGCCCATAGGCTAATCTTCAACATCTTAAACATTCGTTTTGGATTGATCTTTACACACCGAGAACATGCTAAATGCAAAATGCTTATAAAACAAGTCACAGACAATTGTGGAACAGGTAATTCCGTTTACGGCACTTTTCATTCACTTCTATGGTATCCGTAAACAATGACGGTCACACAAATGCAATGACATTAAGGTTGTAATGTGATTGGTTATCAAGGGACACGTGTTCCAAGTTAGCCATTAGTCTTTTTTCAATGGTTGACCCACGCACCCTCATATTTCCCAATAATAAGACCGTCCCTGGTGAAGTGCTCCATAAACGAACGTCTCAGGTTGACATCTCTTAATTACAATAATTACGTCATAGCGTGAACGCAGCATGAGCTCGTTGTTTTGGTTCAGGAGGAACTATAAAAGTTGGCTGCTGTTTGTTTGCAATGCTCGTGACTGTGTCTCAATGCATTGGAATTATGGAACGCGCTGATGATGTATGTATGATGTCTGTGCGAAGGTATGAAAATACATAGTTTGAAAAGCAGGTAATTCCTATCCTAATGCCATGATTGGAAGAACATTTTGTGGTCCTGAGACTTCCACAGAAGATCTATGTAATTTTTAACAAATATTTCCACTTCTAGTATTGATTGCTATCAGGATGTGAAGAGAGTTTCAACCAGTATAACAAAAAGTTTCTAAAAATCAATGCCTTCAAGCTTTAACAGAGCTTCACTACCATAGATCTTGATGCGATCAGGCTGATACACCGTTTTATGGATAGTCAGTTGGTCTAATTCTATCCCAGACTATTCAGTCTTTTTACCCTGCAACTTTAGATTTGCTACTTCTGACATATCTAGGACACTATGTCAATTGTTCACCCAATAATGAACATTCAGTCATTCACCCTGCCTTGTGCCATTTTAAACTTGTCTGACTTCCTTTTGGTGTATTTTTCTATTCTAACTATTCTTTTAAGGATGTCAGAGCAGATGTTTTAAGAAATGTACTGTATAAATGTCCAGAATTGTCAACTGGTTGGCCTCTTAATCTACATTTAACATGTAGATTGACCTTAAAGTAAATGATTTATAGATCCTGAGATCCTGAATTACTCAACCACTTTGTCCCTACCTGTGACCTTAAAATTGATTTTGTCATCTTTGTTCTAACTCAACTTACTGTAGAAAGTCAACCATTTGTCCACCTCGAGTCTTAGTACATTATACAAAAATAAAGTATGCAAAATGAATCTGCACTGCACCCTTAAACTGAATGTTCCATGTACGGCTTTTTACAGCATGCTGTATAGTTTTCTGCAGATCATGTCCCTATCACACATTGTTTTAAAAACCTATCCCCCTCAACTGAAATGTATTGAGAACACTGGCTAATTCAATTTGATGATTCAGCTTTGTGTACCTGAATCATCAAGATGATTCAGCTTTGTGATGATTCAGCTTTGTGTACAACGTACCTCAGATACGTTGATTAACTGTAATGTTATGTGGTGGACAGTGTCTCCATCAAACATTATTCTGTGGAATGAGTGAAACAAAGATATCTGAGCATATGAATTATATTTGAATAGTTTTAGGATTTAAAATTAAGTTCATTATTGAGGCTTAAGTTAAATGTTCAAAAACAGGAGAGGGGTTCTCTCCTGTTTTTGAAATGACTTTAGTTTCTGCTTTTAAGTTTGTAAAGTATCTGCTAAACCGTACTAATGACTATAATGTCTTTATGTTGCTGTTGTGATTTTAGTTGCAATAGACGTTAGGCAAAACTGTAATGGTAGGCTACATTCACCCTATTGAATAGATTCTAGTGCATAGGTTCATTTTACCCATTTTAATTTAGCTATAATATTATGTAACACAACCCTTTTTAGATGTGTGCACTCAGGAAGAAACATTTTTTGTGTTTATGATGTTGAATTTCCCAGGCACATGCAAATTATTTCTCACACCTGTAGATTTGAATGTTCGTAAAATACACATAATGAATGAAAAATATCACTGAATTAAGTTCTGGAGCTTCACCTTTTGCATGAAACTGTGATTAAACACTCTGTGAATGCATCAAGTGTCATCAGAGAGAGTAGATTAAACAATAGTAGTTTATATTAAAAGGTATAACTATCATGAATTTTATTGTGAACTATTAATACAGATGTACATTCCATCTTGGCAATATTCATTTGAGTCATACTGGGTTTGGTTCATATCACTCTGCTTAGTAATGTGTTTTAATCTATCGTCTTTACTGGTGCCATTGCTTTGGGTGTGAAAAACAGACAAAATCCCGTGGGTTTAAGGCTGGGTTACAGGTTAGAATGCCAAACCTTGACTCAACTGATACGGTTTAAAATTAGAAAGTATAATTAAGATGACGCATTCATCCCAAATTCACCAGTAATTGTGCTGTGGATTAAAATGAAAGTGCAGATTTTCAGTTGCTAATGTAAACATAACAAAAACATTTAGCCTGGTGGAAAAGTCATTTGTGATTTACATGAATACAAAGGCAAAATATTAACACTGGGCTAACTTTTGTTTATTTTATGCATTTTAGACCTGAACTCCATTTAAGTCTTGCTCAATTTGTATGCCTCCACAGAGAAAGTTGATTAGGCTACTCTATTACAAGACTTGTGATCAATTTATGAGAGACTAAATCAAGTAAATTTACTTTTATACTCACTGTATTGTTAATGTACCATTTTATTTCAATGCATTATGTTAACAGTTGTATTTTAAACATGTTTATATTTATTGTTGGTTTATATATGTCAGAAAATAAGAGTTTGTCTCATGTCCAGGGTGTGAATTTGTTTATCATAATTGCTAGGCCTATTAATACCTGGAATGCTGTTGAATAGTCTGAACAATATTGCTTATTGTTTTGCAAAAGGCAGAACAAGAATGCTGCTATTGATAGCTGATGATAGATGATAATCTATTTTTGTCATGATGAACAAGCAAAAGGCAGAGGCATTGTGAGGAAAGTTTTCTTACAATACAAACATTTCAACACCACAGTGCAATTTTAGCCTGTATGTGTTCTTTGGGCATGTCATTTCAGTAAGCTTCACACGATTTAAGTAGGTTTAATTTCGCAAAAGCGATCGATTTAGTTAATTCTCAAGAATTATGACTTTATTTAGCTCCTGCCCCTTTAAAGTAAAAGAACATCCTTCTGTCTCACTATGTTTTGTAGGTGACGCGCGTCCACGCGTTGTGTTGGGCGCGCGCTCTCATGAACGTGTGGAAGCGCAGTTTCATTTCTTCTGACTTTTGACTTCTGGAATGATTCATTTCGCCCAGAAGCCGAGCGACACAACGTTTCTCATTTACTAAGGAAATTGGATTGGCTAACAGCACCATTTCAACACGACCAAAGGAATTCAAACAACATTTCTTATTAGCCTATCCAAAAACATGTTTTTCTGAACGGTAGGACGTTGAATATTTAATACTAGTGAAATTGTGTTATGTGTGTCTATACCTGTATGGAAACGATCTATAGCTAATTAAAACGTTTCTCTTTTTTTAACCTGAGTGATCAAATATTTTCTCTGCATATGGAAAATGCATAAATTGATTGTATGATGTTGTGCATGGTTCCTGACCTTTTCATTTCATTTGGAAATGAGTTACTATCGGGCTAATTCTGTCTGTGTTGTGGTATTTAGCATATAATGAATTATTATTGAACTAACATTGCTTGTCGTAGCCTATTGAATGAATGTAACCGTTCTCTTATGTAATTGACATTTTATATCTAATATCTTCATAGCAACAAGGTGCTGTGCCATTAGACGCGGTTGAGGGAGTTTTAGCCAAATGGTAATATATGTAATAGGTGTGATTCAATTGGTTATAATATGATATTTAATTTGAGATAGTCTATCATATTAATCAATTGCATCATCTGTTTTGTTTGGCGTTCTGCCCATTAAAGTCTTTTTGAGTTTAAAATCAATTAACGGCGTGCAAGTGAAACTAAATAACGTGGGATTGTCTTGAGAAAAGCCCAACGAACATGTCTCAACATCGGGCAACTCGACTCTTCTCGTTCTCTCTCTGACCGGCTCTATTTATTGTCCATAAGGCTTTATATATAAAATGTATGCTATTTTAATATAAGCCAAATATGTCAGCTGCATGGAAACGATGGCACTTCAAATGAATGTCTGTGGTAGGCTCGCCTAAATATAAACACTTCCTCAAATTTTCACAGTGGTAATATTTACCCACAGCACAATGGTTTTGGATGAACATAAAACGATGAAGAAAACAGACTTTATTGCAATAAAATGTGCTAATAAAATAAAAAAATTACAAACAAAAAAACACTACAAATAATCAGTGCAACTTAAAATTTTATAATATCTGAAATCATTTAGTAAAACTTATGATTGTATGTGGCAAATGTTGACTTAGAAGAACAATGCAGTTTTATCTAAAATGTCTAATGGGTTAATTTAAAAAAATGTGTGAATTATTACAAGGGATATGAAATTGAAAAAGTGAATGAATGAAAATGAATTGTGACGTACTTTATGGTTACGGTTACCAATTCTTGTGTGCAAATATGTACCCATTTATATGAGCGGAGTTAAAAGGGGATGGCCTTGGCACCGCAGCAGGAGCAGACAAATACACAGTGCTAATGTTTTTCAACACTTCGTCATAATCGTTATAATTAATAGGACTGTGTGTGTTCATGTGAAAGTTTTCGACTCTAAAGTGAAAGCAGTTAATATGCTCACAGCTCACTCAGTCAAGAGTTCAGTTTCTCAGATTATCATTGATTGTTTTTTTTAGATCATGCATACAGAACTTTTGTCTTCCAGCTTTACTTCCTTGATTTGAGATTGATCAATTTGTATCCATGATTTGGTTTGCAGAATTGTCTGTTTGTCATGACTGTTCATGGAAAGACCTGTCTCTTGCTCTATTTGATTATTCACCCTGTTTTCAAATCCCCTTCCTTCTACTAGCAACGGAATTTATGCTCATTACTTTTTTCTTGTCTTTAAATGTTTATGTTCACGTTTCTCTAACTGGATACCAGCATCAGTGTTTATTCCTGGATCGTACAGTGGTGCTATTCTGATCGTCTTGCTTTGTATTTGGACATGCCAGACTGATCCTGAGCATACAATAATGTTCCTATACAGCTGTGGGTCTCAGGAGGATCTTGCATTTGCATTCTAAAATAGAAACTAATGAAAGTTGTTATGAGACTGTACATTCTCAGATGATGTTTTGTTTACTCTTGTGCAACATATGTTGTGAGAGGATGTGCAATGCAATGCAGTTCATCATGATAATATTGCATTGTTTTGGATCACTGAGTTTCCACCATATCCTCAATTAGAAATAAGGAACATGCCAGAAAATAATCTGACACATAATTTTCTCATTTGTAAGGTCTTCACTAAAGTAAGGTGAAGTTAACTTTTTGTGAGGTGATGTTTAATGGATTGTTCTTCCCTACAAAGGCAGATAAAGGAGAGAAAAGGAAATTTGATATTAACACAATAAAAATGTAATTATAAAATATAATATTTTTTATATAATATACTTTAAATATATTTTTATTTGCTTTAGTGTTTGTTTGTGTACTGCGTTTTGCCTTTGTTGGGCCAAAAACAATAATTTCCAAACTCATCAATTTGTTTTCTGCTCCTGAAATTAGTAGTTTGATTTCCTATTGTAATGAAGATCATATGGGAAGGAGGAGGCGGGAACCGGCAGACATTTAACATTTTTAATAATAAAATAAAACAAATACAAAAGCCAAAAGTCTGCCAGCAGCCCCTCGCGGACGACTGCTGGCCACACAAAACAAAAACCAAACACAGGCCTGTCCTCTCTCGATCTTCACAGTCGTCGCTCCTCCTTTATGCTTCCGCTCCTCCGTGAGAGATGCGAAACCGATGTGTCTCACAGGTGTAGTTCGTTAACACTCACGCCACCGGCCTCGCGCCGTTCTCTCACGTCCCTCAGCCTCGTCCTGCTCGCCACACCTACAGTATGATTCAGATTGTAATACATAATAAGAATAATACATGTAATCTGAATCATAATAAGAAATCAATCTACTAAATTCAGGAGCACAAAACAAATTGATGAGTTTGAAAATGATTGTTTTTGGTGTAAAAGTAGAGGCACGTA
This sequence comes from Gila orcuttii, assembly GCA_026230005.1. Classification (NCBI taxonomy): domain Eukaryota; kingdom Metazoa; phylum Chordata; class Actinopteri; order Cypriniformes; family Leuciscidae; genus Gila; species Gila orcuttii. Next base: position 27,676,865 of record JAPDVR010000009.1, on the reverse strand, counting down.
GCAGGATCCTACATGGAGGACTTGGACATTTGGGTGGAGTAACTTACTTTATGTACTTACCAACACACTCTCATGGCAATTCCTAATTATTTTACATTTTGGTAAAATAGTTTGATTGGCAAAATTGTATGAACATTTATATGTTTTTGTAGGATCTGGTTACGTCCCACTGAGGGTTCGGTTTATAGGTGGGCCTTCATGCTTTAAAAAATAAATAAATGATTAATCGAATCAATGTGTACAAATTCAAATGAAACGTAAATTATTTAAGTTTTCTTATGAGATTCGATTGGTACGTACTATGTATTGTTTTATAGCAAATATAGGTCAAGTCACTATACTATTATTATATGTATTGGCTTATAATTTCACAGGACTTTTTTTGTATTACACTAAATTGAGGAATCTTCAATTGTGCACAAACTAACCTCATACACAATCTTATCTTAAAGAATACTAAAGTTCTGCATGTTGGCTTTTTTAAGTTTGATATCCTAAACTCTTTGTGGTCTTATTGCCAATTCCAGTTTTTAAAACAAAAAAAACTTTGATTTGAGTCATTCTGAATCACTCTAAAGAAAGGACGGCACTGAGGATACATTACATTCCTGTAGAAATAAATAAACTAATACAGCTAATGGAATCCCTGCTTTTATCCTTTTTGACCCTTCTAACTTTGGGACTGGTTTTGGGAAAACCATTTTTGATCTTCATAGATGGCTTTGAAAGATGTAGTATAGGAATGTTAAACAAGCTTTGAGCAGAGAGTGTATGCCATTAAATTCAGTGCAAGGATGTGCTGTGTTTCAGTCCTTTCATGGATCTCCAAATATGCCCATTCTGCATTCCTCAGAGTGGAGAACAACAGTCCCCCATCAAACTCAATACAGACCTTTGATGATTTATATGAATTATATGTCTGGCTTGTTGAACTAAGAAAGCATCATCTAAATCAATCTAGCCAGGGGTCTAAAGCAATGGCTATCATTTCTGTGCTGGGTGAGCCACGGTACAACCCTTTGCAAACAACTGTGAAGTTCACAGTATTATGTATTTGTGCTGCACACCGTTGTTAGGGCAACCCTTACAAAAATAAAGTTCATTCAAGTTTGCTGTTAGTACTTCATTTAAATTAAAAATTAGCAAGTGTACTTTTTTCAGTCTACTTTTTATGTACTTCTCAGAAATATACTTAAAATTACACTTAAGTATACTTGATTTATACTGACAAAAAAGTCTAAGTATATTTGGCATATACTTGTTCTCAATCTTTTTATCCAGATATAGGCCTACTTAAATGTATAATCAAGTATTCTAAGTATAGTTGGATTGCCTTGTGTTTAGTCTTTTGATTCGGTAGCCTGTTAAATACGTTTTTTACTTAGTTTTACATACTGTCTTATAAAATATTGTTTGAAAATATTGATTTATAAAGAAAACAGATATGTTTTCTTTTTTTCTCAGAGAATTTTTGTGTAGTCAACTGGTAGTGTAAATAGGAATTTTACTTCAAATCTATGTAATTCTTTCCCCACCATTGACAGAATTTTCCGCTAATACATTTTTTCACTGTTATACCGTAGTAGGCGATACGCATCTTCTGGAATCTCCGCTACAAAACACAGATGAAGATGCAGAAACAAGCGATAAAAGCATTGCTTATGTACATGTAAAATAACACAATCATTAAACAGCATATAAATCAAAAATGCTTAATGTCACACTGAAAGAAATGTTGACCATGGAAGAGGCATATGTGGAAGCTTTGGGGGTGTTGATGGAAGTGATCTACTATGTTTGGAATATGAAATCTGTCTATATATATATCTATAGGTTTTAATCATCGTTCTCAATCTGATCCGGTTTTTTCTTTGACAAAAACGATTTTCTCAGCTTTTTGTTTAAAATGTTGCTTTTTTACCCCATTTTTTTAAAAAAAGAAACTTACCCACACTTAAGTGTTGATAAAAAAATGCATGTTCAGATATTCATACAACATATATTTTGGGGGCCATGCAAGTTTTGTGAAAATTATCAAAAATGCTGGCGATGGCTGGCTATAAAAAAAAAAAAAAAAAATTATTGTGGAGAACTAAAAAATGTGCTATAGGTATTTAACTTGTAGACAGTATACCTAACATATGACTAACATTTTTTTAAAAGTTAAATTTTTAGGCTACACTGCCTCAGTGGTCTAACAGCGCTCCTCAAAATGACTGAGATGGCCAATCAAATCAAAGAAGGCGGGCCTTACTGTTCACAGAAATGTTAAACCACCCACAGTAAGATATAGTGATGCAAACTACTTTTTGATATAAAATTTCGCTGTTTTGTATATCAAAATATGCAAGATGTAGGCTAATTCATAACTGAATGTGGCAAGACAAGAAATGTTGCATTTTCAACTTATTAGACATACAAATAAGAGTGAATGTGTGTATATTTTAAAATATAGGATTATTTGTAAATTGTTTCAATTGATTACTTCACAATTACAATTAGACGTAGAACTTCTATCGACATGGTTACGGCCTTGGTTAGATGCCACAGTAAGACTGTAGGTTGTCCACTTACCTGGGTAATATGTCTGGTGCATTCAAGGTCAGATTGCAGGCTGACGTTGAGTTGTGTAAACAAGTAAATAGCCGTAGCGAATCTGGCTCATTAATGTTGCTGCTGCTTTTAAAGTTTAGTTGGTGGTGCACTTTTTATTAGTGACACTGTTAGTGTGTGAAGGTCTCTGAGTGCAGGACTGCCTGAAACATCATATTACTCTGAAAAGATCTTTTCAATTTCTGTTTCTCTCAAGCATTAAAAAATCTTTTCAATTTCTGTTTCTCTCAAGCATTAAGCAAAGTGCAGGACTAATCCCAGATTCTATTTGGGTTGAATTTTAAGTGATGTGTAAAAACAAGTACTGTTTTTTTTCCTGAAATTGCATTGAAATTTCTCATGTATCTCAGCAAACAATCATTAGTTTCTCTACTAAATAATGGTTACATTAATCATAGTTTTGCATAGACAAAGTCTGTTCCTCATTGAAGTTCATTCTTACTCCTAGATATGAAATAGTTGATGTCACACAAGTTACTTTATGGTGCACACTGTAAAAAAAAAGAAGAAAAATATATATTAAACTGGTAAATCCAACAGCAACAGCCCTTTCCTGCTGTATTAGCGATTGGTCACACTGCTACTAAAATCTGTTTTGTACTTTTTACATATATTGACATAACACAGATGGTAAAGAGAAAAAACACATGATGAATCAAAGTTAACCACAAGCAGATTTTCCACAAGCGGAGGTAAATACTGAAATATAAAAGGTGCACAGTTATAGCACATACACACGAACACAAAACACATAATGGTAACACAATGATAACACTCAAATAATGGAATAAACATTTATTTAACAACACAATGTAACATAAAACCCTAATGTACATAGTTGATCAGATAAAAATAAACATAATTATTAAAAAACAATTTACAAATGTCAATTGTCATAAAAGAAATTCTGGGAATGTTTACCTTTTTTTCACTGTAAATTATTAGATGATTTCTTCTATTTACTTCCAAAAGTGGTATATTTAACAGCATTTTTACTGTACAATTGCTCAAAATGTAAGGTTAGATCTATTACAGTTTCCTCTGTACGGGAACTTACCGTAACCAATTAACAAGTTTTTACAGTCTTTTACAGTTAAAATTTCAATCATTTTCACAGTATGGACTCTGGTGGAATTTTTGACAATAACATACAAGTAACAGAAATGTTCAAAGCAAATGTTTCTGCACAACTGTTCAAAAGTTTAGGGTCAGTAAGATAAAAAATAAATAAATTAATAATTTAATTCAGCAAGGATGTGAAGTGACAGTAACGATTTACATTGTTACAAAATAAATGTCATTCTTAGAAAATTCAACTTTGCCATCACAGGAATAAATAACATTAAATAATTTATAAATTACATCACAATAAAACTGTTTTTACCATATTTTTTTATCAAATAAATGCAACCTTGGTGAGCAGACTTTAACCCTCATCCTCTCCTCCCGTTCTGTAACAAATCCTTCCCTCGCGGGTCAAAATGACCCGAAGTATAATTTTTTTGTGTGTCCAGAAAGCTTATGTCATTTCATTTTTATATTTTGTTTGGGAGATTTTTTATTATTTTTTATTTTATATACCTTTTAAATTTCTATATTTTAAGCAATAAATAATATATTTAAGCACATTCCTCACATTCTTTCAACTTGAATTCAAAATAACTCTCCAATACATTACAATTCTTATGAATGTCTGTGATTTCATGTACCGATTCAGACTCGACTAACATCTCCATATTTATTACAGAGGAGGAAGTATGTGTTTTCTAGATGTGGATATTACAGAAGGTGTGCTTGCGTGCATCACATATATAGGTTATTAATTTATTAATTGTTGATATAATTTCAATTTATTATAAAAACCCTATGGTAAACTTCACAAATATATAGCAGTGGCTGTTTATAATAAACTTTCATAAATGAGCAGTGAAATCTAGACAAGTATCTCTTACCTGACAGATATTAAAATGAGCAGTTTCCGGGATTCGGACGGGATTAGATTTATCTGTTGAGTTTGCCGAAAAACAGTAGGTAATTTGCGCTAATTTGGGATTTAAATCACAAAGTACATCTGTGATACAGATTTGGACTAGTCCCGTCCAAATAGGGCTCAAGTGTATTAAAAGTAAATTAATTAAATTAACTAAATGACTTTTTACCTGCTAAATGACTGTTTTCATGCTGTTATTTCATATTGTGATGTAAGATTAATTGTAATCCTAGTGTACATCATAATCAGCAGGATGTACAACATCCTAACTGATTTCCTGCAGCCCAGTGATGATGTGCCTCTCAACAGTGTTGCTCTGTAAAAACTGTTGATTGTCTTATGGAAACTGACATGTCTGGTATAAAACATACTTGCCAAGCTTAACTGGCTGGCGAGTGTTTTCTGCACTTGCCTTTTAGAGATGTAATATCTAAAGATATTTTTTCTCATCCTTGGTTGCTTGTGAAATCAATGTCGGTTGATGTGCCATAAGGGGCGGCAAACTGATGTGATTTACAGTTGTTCGACTGTGTCCAGTGTTTTGTGTGATTATATTTTTGGCTTGGGAACAAGTGGATATCCTGGGTTAAGTATACTTTATGAATTAATCAAAAGAACCTCTAGGGTGAGGCAATTTAAACATTGCAGAATTGGTTTCTGGCCGTCAGGAGTAAATTATTGCATACTTTCTAAGAGTCATGGAGCACATCCGACTTAGAATTTACTTTAAAAATGTGCCCAGAACTATCATGGTAACATGACAACACAATCATTACATAAATAAATGCTGATGAAATCTGCTGAAGATACTGTAATGAGGTGTTGACTCCAACATCTAGTCCTAGTTCATAGACAACAGGGGAAAACTCCAACTATTTACTAAAATAGGCAACAGCATTTAAAAGGGCGGAGAAAAGACTTCCTGCATGTTTTGTTGTTGATATTGCTGTATTCTGACACAAATGGTTAGAGAAATGGTTACAAACATGGTTAAATATGGATTGTATCAAAATATTTGCAATAAATTATTCTCTGTTCTATTCTGTAACATTTTGTTCTATTCAGTTTATTTCATAAAATTCAATATTTGATTTGATTTTTTTAATAACAAAAACTGTTGAAAACTACTGCTTCATTGTACCACTATTTAGGGAAACTTTTTAAAGGAAATATTACCATTTTCCATGTTTATATAATACACTAAACTAATTATATAATCATAATTATCAACTCAAGCATTAAGACTTCACAGACCGCACTCAAGGTCAAAGTTGTCCCCTTTTTGTTGAATTATTAAAATTACAGGTGAAGTTCAAGGGAAAGAGATGGAGTAAACTGTTTCTATTCCCCTAGCAATGTGATTAGAGTGATTACATGAATGTCCTCTTCCGGAATTTCCTTCTCTAAGTCCTCCGTGTGTTGTGTTTATACCCTCAGCACTTTCAAGCCTGTTTAGCACAAAACCAACTCAAGTATTCAACACCTACCTGATCATACATGATTTAGCAGGACACTCATTTATTTACACATCATCTCGGTTAAGCATACTGTTTCCTTCCTTTCGGGCACGCTTGAAGAGACTTCAGTCAAGTGTTCTTTTGGAGATCAAATGACCTTCCTCCTTTTTGAATCATTATCGATTTAAATTGAGATTTAGCAAGATTTAACTGGATTATATTGACTGCTGAAGGACAGTTTATTCAGTCAACCAATTCTAACTAAACGTAAATGGTTATTTTAATCTTTTATGCATTTTTTTATAGTTTGGACATCCATAATTCCTGTACAAATGCACTGTACTTTGGCAAATTTCAATTAAATTTTCTTTCTCTATTTAAATCTTCTGTTTCCACAGACATATTTTAGTTGGGATGATCTAATAAATGGATAATTATTCATATTCAATTCTATACTATTTTCAAGTTCTATACTAAATTTAAATAACTAAAATATATAAAAATACATATATGTTCATATTTGTATTGAGATTTGTACAAAATTACATTTAACAGTGTTATTAAAGTATTCATGTTTTTAATTAATTTTAATAGGGGATAATTAAAATGATAATTTTATATAAAATGATAAACATAATTAAAATTAATATTAATATAATGACTGTACATTTGTATGACTATATAAAGACTGTACTTACAAGTAAGACAAGTACATACAGTTATGTAGATGTGAGGGGAAGAAAAGAATCGAGCAGTATTCAGGTTGAAGATAAAGCAGGTTTTGGCCACATGGAGTACTTTCATGTGTTATGCAGTTTTATTTCAAATGATTTAATAAGACCACATAAAGTATAGACAGACAGAGACTGGAAGTTCAAGAGCTTGAACAAACCATAACCATCTGGTTATGAATTATTTTTGAGCTGTCAGATTGCCCTTAGTATTCTCTGCTATGTTTCAGTCCTGAAGGGCGCAGCTGGTGGCGTACAGGTCTGAAAGAATGGCCTGCTCTGGTTCTGGTTGGACGAGGGCCCAGGTCTGAGATGTGTGGCCCCTGGTACCTGTCTCAGTGATGAAGAGCACCTCCACCATCTTCCTCCTCACTCTGTCCGTCTTGTGCAGAGCTGAGGTATTGATCAACATTTACATTTTGCAGCAAAAACTAATAGCTTGTTGTTAATGCATTTCTGTATGTTCATTTTGAAGGAATAGTTCCTAAAAATACATTAATTTTGTTTGAGTGTGTTTTCCATAAAGCTTTCATATGGCCTGCAATACTTTCTATAGGCCTACTTATATTACTTTTAGGCTGTGTTCCACCAAAGTATTTTTAGCCAGCTGCTCGATAGCGCTCTGGAAAATCCGCGGAAGTGTTACTAGTTTCTAATTTCGCAGATAGTTTGTTTCTGAATATAAAAATATTGACACAATGTAAAGTACTTGCTCTGTCCCTTGATTTGGATGAAGATATGGCTGAACCACGTAGAAAGAGAGGTCGGTTGATCAGTGTGGTGTTTGTCCTGTCCTTCCACTGTGATTGAATGGCTGGGTAAAAAGTGACAGTGATGAGCGCTGCGTTTTACCAAGTGTTGAACATTTCTAATCTCTCGGCAACCAGACAAAAAAAAAAAAAAGCCAAGCGCTCAGCATGAAATAGATGCTCAGTGCCTCGTCCCGCAGCGCTGCTGTCTTTTTTTAGACATTGGGGCTCTCTCATTGAAAACTCTTTGGTGGACACATGGCCTTATAGTGCTTTTGTGTACATTTGATACCATTTTTTTCATTTTTCTGTTCATTTTAATTGCAAGGAAAAAAACATGGAAAACTGTCAGAATTTCTTACATGCAGCGTTGTGTACAATAAGACCAGAAACATGTATTAAGACAGTAAATAAGGCCAATTTTGATTTAGTTTTAAGAAAGTTGTGATCTCATGGTGTCATGTGTTATTTCAGAGTGTGAGTGGGAAGACGGTGAAGGACACAGTGCAGGAATGGAACAGGTATCAGAATGAGTGCATCTTGAAGATAAGCTCACAACCCACACCTCCGGGTAGGCATTAGCTCTTCCCATCTGTGTGTGTGTGTGTGTGTGTGTGTGTGTGTGTGTGTGTGTGTGTGTGTGCGCGTTTCTATATCAACATTGGAAAACAGCTAGTTGAGATTTACTATGTATATAAAGAGAAGTAAACACACAGACATACACAAACCACTCTAAATGTTTCTCATGAATCTTTCTTGACATATACATCTTGCTTGCATACGGAATGTCAATAAGGATAATTTTACTTTTAGTTATACTTCTAACATGGAATGCAACAATTAGATATACAATTTTAATTATGAAATAAGCTCTGGCAGGATTATATAGTTATTAATCCTGTCTGGATCACCTTCATATTCACATTAACTCTATTTTCTCCATTAGGTTTGTTTTGCAAAAGCATGTTTGATATGTACGCTTGTTGGACAGATGGAGTTCCCAACACAACGGTGAAAGTGCCGTGCCCATGGTATCTGCCTTGGTATGATCAAGGTACCACTGCCAATAATAGTGCCTGTTGGCATAGAAAAAAAAAAATATATGCTTCATAAATGTCATGCAATTCACCATATTCATTTTTAAAAGAGGATCTTAAAGCTTACCATTTGTTTACGTGAAAATGTTCTTTTTATTGTTTATCTTAAACTCATTTTATCTTCTGCCAGGTAAAAACCATAAGACAGATTTAGAACATACTAACATAAGAATGAGTGACTACCATAAATTATGCTGTTGGTTGTCATTTCCATGCACTCAATTAATAAAAAGGTTCATAGAAGACTTTCCAATACTAGACATGTTTGGAGTAAAAGAAGACCTGTTATGCATTACTATCCTCTTTAGTGCGTAATGGGTTTGTGTCACGGGAATGTGGTCCAGATGGCCAGTGGCTCACTGTCAACCACAGCCACACATGGAGAGACCACTCACAATGCAAACCAGATGGCAGCCAGCAGATAGCACAGGTAAAGAGACAAGTATACTACCTAAAAATGAATGTACATGTATACAGTTTTGGTCATAATTAATGGCACCCCTGGTAAATACGATCAAATATGGCTGTAAAAAATAAATCTGCGTTGTTTAGCCTTTTGATCTTTCATTCCAAAAATGCGCAAAAATCTAACCTTTCATTGAAGTAAATGCTTTTCTCCAAAACACGCTGACCATAATTATTAGCTCCCTGTTATTAAATACTTTTTGCAACCTCTTTTTGCCAAGATAACAGCTCTGAGTTTTCTCCTATAATGCCTGATGAGTTTGGAGAACAACTGACAAGAGATCAGAGACCGTTCCTCCATACGGAATCTCTCCTTCAGATTCACAAGTTCATCTTGGTGCTTCTTCTCTTCAGTTCACCCCACTCATTTTCTATAGGGTTCAGTTTAGAGGACTGGGACGGTCATGGCAGAAGCTTCATTTTGTGCCCAGTTACCTATTTTTGTGTTGATTTTGATGTTTGTTTTGGACCGTTGTTCTGATGGAAGATCCAACCACGGCCCATTATAAGGTTTCTAGCAGAGGCAGTCAGGTTTTGATTTTTTATCTGTTGGTATTTGCTAGAATCCATAATGCAATGTATCTGAACAAGATGTCCAGGACCTCCAGCAAAAAAATAGGCCCACAACTTATTAGATCCAGCAGTATATTTAACCGTAGGCATCGGGTACTTTTTATCCCTGTTTGCACCAAACACATCTGGTAGGTTTGATGCCAAAAAGCCCTTTTTTGTTTCATCTGACCACAGAATCCAGTCCCTTTTGAAGTTCCAGTCATGTCTGACAACTGAATATGCTGGATTTTATTTTTGGAGAGGCGAGGAGGATTTTTCTTGAAACCCTCCCTAACAACATGCGGTGATGTAGGGGTTGTTTGATATATATTTTTAGGCTTTCTGACCTCCAAGACTCAAGTAATCTCTGCAATTCTCCATCTGTGATCCTTGGAGAGTCTTTTGCCACTCAAACTTTCCTCCTTACCGTGCATTAAGACAATATAGACACACTTCCTCTTCCTGGCAGATTCGTAACATCTTTAGTTGATTGGAACTTCTTAATTATTGCCCTGATAGTCAAAATGGGGATTTTCAATTCTTTAGCTATTTTCTTACAGCCACTTTCTATTTTGTGATGCTCAACAATCTTTTGATGCACATCAGAACTATTTTCTTTGGTTTTACTCATTGTGATGGATGATTAAGGAAATTTGGCCTTTGTGTTTCCTCATATTTAAACTCCTGTGAAACAAGAAGTCACAGCTGGACAATTTCATGTTCCTAGTCACCCTGGTGTGCTTAAAAAAGGTAAATATTAATGGGAATATACTTCAGAGATATTTTACTCATAAAAAATTCTAGGGGTGCCAATAATTGTGGCCAACGTGTTTTGGAGATTTATTATGGAAGCAAATAAGAGACATAACTATTTGAAATTTAACAGCCACTGAATACTTCGTGTTGAAATATTTTATTTTGAAAATGTTTATCTGAATTTATTTGCTCTGAATTCACCCCTTTGAAATTATTTTACATTGGAAACCATGTATCTGAATTTATTTGTTTCGAATTTACCTCTGAAATTTAAATATGAAAATTCTTGATTTCCATTTTAAAAACCTGAATTTCGATGAATATTTTTCAATGCTCACAAATTCAGATACAAAAAAAATCAACTTACGGAATTTCAGATAAAATAGATTCAGATCTCAAATTCGACTGCTCAAATTCAGATCTAAAATTCGACTGCTCAAATTCAGATCGAAAAATTCAAGTTAAATATTCACATGGTAACATCCGGGCTACCCAGGGTAGGTTGAGCCTGTAACCAATTGACCCTTCGCTAAGCCACGCCCGAAAACCGCCACTGGCCAATTGTGTCTTAGCAACCGTATTTAGGTGCGGGAGGTCTGGCAAGCTTTCGAGCGAGGGAAACATGCCGAAGTGTTGTGCTTATGGATTGTCCAAATCTGATACCCGGTATCCTAAAAGTTTGGACATTTTTTCCTTCCCGAAAATCTAAAAGCCAAGGGAAGAAATGATGTGCGTGGATCCAGCAGTGTGGGAGACCCCATTCACAACTACATGTCCACAGGATTAACAAAAACACCTAACGTTATTGCTTGGAGATAATGACGGTTCTTTGTTCATAATGCATATGTTTTAAAGTAAAATAAGATGATTAAAGACAAGACGGAGGCTCACTGACATACTTTAAAATATATTTCAGCATTTTGTTAATCGACGGCCTACGACCCCTGACTGAGTAGTAACTTTAACCCAATCCGATCGCGGCTCTCCCGGTGTTAGTGTTATTCCACAAGATTTATGGATAAGCTGTTTGATTTATAATTATTAGATTATTTTCACATTTCACTTACCCTGCTGTGCACGAGCATAGCTGTTCCTCAATTTGTGTGTTTCCCATTTGAATGGTCAGCGTATGAGGCGCTGCTGCTTGCGCTGGGACTATAGGCTTTTAGCTTCAATTTTTATGAAATTATTCTCTAATCGGTTGCATATTATGTCGTGGATATATCCCTCGAATGCATACTGCAGTCCCTTTTGTCTTGCTCTCTCAGATATTTCACATGTTCGCCAAAAATTACTAATTATGCATTGGGAATGCCTGACACCGCAGCATACACACTGTAATAGATGTGCCAGGGCGAAAGCTTGACAGGCGTAGCAACAGTAACAATGGAGGGCGGGGCTTAGCGAAGGGTACCCCGGATGTTACCATGTGAATAATTTAACTTGACTTTTTCGATCTGAATTTGAGCAGTCGAATTTGAGATCTGAATCTATTTTATCTGAAATTCTGTAAGTTGATTTTTTTTTTTGTATCTGACTTTGTGAGCATTGAAAAATATTCATCGAAATTCAGGTTTTTAAAATGGAAATCAATAATTTTCATATTTAAATTTCAGAGGTAAATTCGAAACAAATAAATTCAGATACATAAATAATTTCAAAGGGGTGAATTCAGAGCAAATAAATTCAGATAAATGTTTTTCAAAATAAAATATTTCAAAACGAAGTATTCAGTGGCTGTTAAATTTCAAATAGTTATGTCTCTTATTTGCTTACATAATTTATTTCATAAAGTGATATCCACCCCACTTTCAATTATTTTACTTCAATGAAAGGTTAGATTTTTTCACACTTTTTTTAATGAAAGATCAAAAGGATAAACAATGCAGGTTTATTTTTACAGCCATTTTTGATCATATTTACCAGAGGTGTCATTTATCTGACAACAACTGTATGGTTTGTCAGTGGTCTTGAAGTTTTTACCAGATTGCATTTTCCTTCTATGTAATGTTTCCGTAAGAAAATATTTTTTCCTCTGCTCACCAAGACTGCATTTATTTGATAAAAAACAGTAATATTGTTAAATATAATTTAAACAATTTAAAATAACTGTTTTCTATTTTAATATATTTTAAAATGTAATTTATTCCTGTTATGGCAAAGCTGAATTTTCCATCAATTTACTCCAGTCTTCACAGTGTCACATGACCCTTCAGAAATCATCAATAGGCTGATTTGTTGCTCAAGAAAAATTTCTTATCATTATCAATGTTGAAAGCAGTTGTGTTTTTTCAGGATTCTTTTATGAATAGAAAATTTCAAAAAACTGTATTACTTTTAAATAATTTTAATGCATCCTTGCTGAATACATGTTTTTGTTAAAAACAAATTTCCTTCAAAAACAATTCTGACCCCAAACTTTTGAATGGATATGCCCTATGGGTGAGATAATTAAAATGTTCAAATATATAAGTATATGGCTTCCCTAATTATTTTTTTCAGTATATATTCTTTTTTTTTTTATAATTTTGATCAAGTTAAAATCTTGTTGTACTTGGTTTAAGAAGAATATTTGTAGATCAGGAAATAAATAGGCATAATTAGTCAAATTAATCATGTAATTATATTTAAATTATCCTGGACCAATTAAATTAATTTTGTGGCTTTGTTGAATGCGAATTGCAATTCAATAAATTCCAAAATTTGTCATCCAAGTTCAAATTCCAATTTAACTTCCTGTGGTACTAGTTCATTAAAATTCCAATTCATAAATTGAAAGGGAGTCAATTTTTAAATTCCGCCATGCTGACAGCCATTGAAAGCCGCCTCAGGCAGAGAGTAATGACATCTTTATTTTCATGGATCACACTAGCGAGTACGCTGTTGTTCAAAACGACTGGAAAAAGTCTCAGTGAAAGAAACCAGTTTGATTTGTGGTGTATGGAGAATTTATGTAAAATATGAAACTCACTGTGTGAATTTTTATGCGGTTCTGTAATTTCATGAACCAAAGCACTTGGAAAGCAGTCCCACTAGTGTCATTTGCAGAGCTCTGCTCTCATTTCTTATTGGGGATGGAGACTTGAAGCTTGCAGAGTTATTGGCTATTACTCGCTAGTGTGATTCTTGAATATAAAGATGTCATTACACTCTGCCTAAGGCAGCTTTCAGTATTTGTCAGTATGGCAGAGTTAGAAAAATGTCTGAATTGACCTGAAGCTTTGCCTTCATGCCCCACACAAGACATTTGAGAAGGTTTTTCTTTCAGAGTAGTCACATGAATTAAATTGTCTTATGTCTGTATAGTGCTATTCTTTCACTCGCTGTCTTCACAGGAGAATCAGATGATGATCTTGGCCTATTTCAGGGTGATGTACACAGTTGGTTACTCTCTGTCCCTGGCCAGCCTGTCTTTAGCCCTCGTCATACTTCTCATATTCAGGTGAGTGACCGCTTTCCTCCAGAAAAGTGAGCAGAAAAATCAAAAACTTCATGCAGAAGAAGAAAAAAACCCAATATAAAGCTGTTGGCTTAATTCATCATCCTGCAATGTGATGAATAAAAAGACAAAAAAACAAGAGCCATAATGTAACCATGTCGCGTGCTGTTCGCCCAACCAATGACACTGACACTCCAAATAAGAACGTTAATTAAATAAATGTTACAGTGTGTAACATCAGTTTATGAGTACCTAGGATTAATAGTTAAGTTATGAGCAGTCTGAAAAGTGAAGCAAGATTTGTTCACCTAGGGTTTAGACTGACCCAGGGTTAAGTATTTCAAGTGTGAAAAGCCATAATGTGTTTGTGTGTAATATTGCAGGAAGCTGCGTTGCACACGTAATTACATCCACACCAACCTGTTTGCCTCATTTATCCTGCGAGCTGTGTCCATCCTCACGAGAGACGCGCTTCTCATGAAAGACGCTCCAGAGTTCAGGGACAACAAAGATGTTTCAATCGTTCTGAGTGACGAGGTAAGCAGAAATACAGTATTGACTCAATTACATTACAGTAATTACACGCTGCAAAACAGTTGCTGTTCTGGAATGAGGCGGCAAAGTCCTCAGTATTTTTTAATCAAATGTAAATTCATGTTACAGTTACACTTAATGTTTTGCAGTGTAAATAAACATTTCTTATACAGTTTTATTTTGTATTTTTATATTAACATTGTAATTAATGTTCTATTTATTAAACGTATAAATCTAATTAAGTTAGTGTTTTTTAAGCATCTTTAAATTTATCACAAAATAAAACTAAATAAGTTAAGATAAATTTCAGATTTCATGTCTATTTTATTTGTCATCTGATGTTTTTTTTAATAGTCTTTTAATAAACTTATTATCGTATCATCAGTCATCTAAATACTGATCACCAAAGATCAGTAAACACTGGTCACAGTCAGAGATGTAGCCTACCAAGGGTTTCCACCAAGCTGATTGCTCACTAAACAAATTAAAGGTCATGTTTTCAAGTCATTTTAAGTTTGTTTTTGATGTGTTGTAAAGCGAGATATCCATGTATTAGGGTTGTACACTTACTTTTTAATGAGTCTTCCCATTAACTCTAAGACCTATTTATGAATCCAGATTGTATAGTATGAACATGGTGTAAGACTTAAAAAATTAGAAAATGCCAAACAATGTGGTTGAGGACGACCACTCCCCGAGAAGACAAAGGACCTTTCTGGAAATTAACATTTGAACTCTCTCTTGTGAAGTTAGCATCACCATTCGAGACACCAGTCTCACCTCAGAATACATCTCTTTCCCTCTTCCCTCACTCCCTCTCTCTCATGCTGTGATCACCTGAAATTCACCCAACAATCTATATGGTTTAAATGTGAATTATTATCATACAGTATTATACATGTTTGCGACTGGTACAAATGTCTAAAGAAGTAAACCAAAAGCTAATAAAGTTCTTAAGAGTTTAGAAATATCTTGTAAACAGGAGGGTGTGTCTTCCAGGCAAATGGCATCCTGATCCCAAAAGGTTTAACCAAATTCCCATTGTTAGCAAGTGTTTCCATGTAAAAAAAGTTTCTGTCTTGGTCTGAGTATATAATGAGTTGCAACAAGAGGCTCGGAGCGATTTGTAACTCAAATTAGCCTGTGATGCGGAGTGCTTGCAAAACACTTTGCATCATGTATTTTATGAATGTCAAAGTTCGCATCTTCTCTCTATTCAAGAGCATTTGATGTTTTATATCTATTATCTTTGAACTGATAATGAAATTGGCATGATACATTTACCTTACATCATAAATTGTAAACATTTTTTTTTATTCTAACTGACTCTGAAATTATTTTCAGTAAAGAGTTAAAAAGAATAGTCAAACATTCGCTCACATTTAATGATGCTCAGATATCATTAAAACCTTTTCATTTATGGGTCAGATGAAATAACGAGATAATAAATATGAAAAAATGTATTTCATTTAATCAAATGACTTTGCCACGCGGAAAGACGGCAACATTCAGAGACCTTTACCCGTTCTATCGGAAAACCTCCATTGGGCCGATTTAGACAGGCTTACAAAGGTAATAGGCCAATCAAAGCACAATGGAAGCATTGTCTCCTCTCACATGACTTTTTCCCCATTCGTTCTCAGTTAAACTCACCAAACCCATGACACACTTTAGGGGGGTCTGTTAAAAGTCATTGAGCTGAGGGGAACCAAGAAAGACGTTGCATCCCGCTGTAACTTTAACCGCTGGTGTCCCTGAAGTGTCAGCAGAGCTTGTGTCAACTAGACTCTCCCCTGTGAAGGCCTCATTGACACGACAGCCATTGGCACTGATCCTCAACAAACTCGTCTCCATACGCGCGTGATGACTCCGATTTTCAACCTGATGAACTGCATAATATAATGTTCCGATCCAATCTGACTTCTGACCTGTAATACTGCCTGAATCATAATCATACACGGTTCGTTCGTTGGCCAGAGGAGAACTGGCCCCCGACTGAGCCTGGTTTCTCCCAAGGTTTTTTTCTACATTCGGTCACCTGATGGGAGTTTTGGTTCCTTGCCACTGTCATCTTTTCGCCTTTCTCCGCCTTTGTCGCCATTGGCTTTTGGCTTGCTTAGTTGGGGACATTTAATTTTATATTTAACATTATTATTACAACATTATTTTCCTGTTATCTCTGTAAAGCTGCTTTGAAACAATCTGTATTGTAAAAAGCGCTATATAAATAAAGGTGACTTGACTTGACTGTTGGGCATTTTAGAATAATTTGTGATTTATACACTTTTTAATTTCATATTTTGTTATATTTGCATTGTGTTATCTTTGTACTGTGGATTTATTTTCATCCAATATTTGCCTCTGAGGAAACGCTCCTGCTACAAAACTATTCAAGTACATTGTTTGATACAGTAAACCCACATTAACCTCCCACAGGTGATGTCAGGCTGCCGTGTGGCTCAGGTCCTGATGCAGTATTGTGTTGGGGCCAACTACTATTGGCTACTGGTAGAAGGTCTATATCTTCACAACCTGCTGGTGCTGATGGTCTTCTCAGAGAACAGTTACTTCTGTGTGTACCTCTTCATCGGCTGGGGTGTGTAACAAACTCATTCTACTCTTTTTGCAGAACAATTGTAATGAAATAAGTGGAATACTTCATTTAATACATTTGTATAAACCATTAAATATAGTATAATTTTTTTTTTTTTTACATTTAATTTAAATGCATACATTTCCATACATAGAATGAGTTTGAACAATCACCACAATTTTTTTTTTTTTTTTTTTTTTTAAAGAAAGTAAAAATTAAATACTAATGTAGATGCACAAATGTGAGACAGGTGTCTTGCTTGTTTTCTGACAGGAACGCCTGTGCTCTTTGTGGTGCCTTGGATAGTTGTTCGTTACTTGTATGAAAACACTAGGTAAGATGTGCCAGAATCTTGATGCAACAGCTTTCTTTCATTTGGTTAAAGATTAAGAGCAACTTTGGTTAAGCATTACAAATGTCCCTACACATTTCTCAAGGTGCTGGGAGATCAACGAAAATATGGCATATTGGTGGATCATCCGAACGCCAATTCTTTTGGCAATTTTAGTGAGTTTTCCTCTGTATTTATTTCATTTTGTCTAAAATTTGAATTTGTTCTCTGATTGTATTTATAGTCATTCACATAGGCTTACAGTATATGTGCTTACAGATCTTTTATTTCTACTGGAAATTTCCCAATTCCGACCTGTGTTCCAGATTACTTAAAACTTGAAATTTTCAACCAATGGAACATTGCGTTAGTTTCTACCATCTTGGAAATGACAACAAATGGTGCTTCTCATCATAGTCAGGGCTGAAAGATCTGCTGCGTCTTTACTAGTAGGATTTCTGACCTATGTTCCAGTGGTTATTTTTGAGTGGGAGGTGAGAGAATTCCAAGTTCTGAGTCATCTGGGGCTGGTTGCACCAGTAAGTTTGTAGCATACAACTTGACGTAAATGGTCACTGGTACAACTTGTGCACTTAGTACCTAAATATTTTTGTGTTGCACCATTAAACTTAGTTAAAGCATAACTCTACGTATTAACTAAATATTTACAGAAGTCTCTTAAGAACGAATTTACGAATGGCTGGCACAACACTACCCTGGAACGCACCATATGAATAACCAGTTAAATAACCAGTCACTCTTGCATTATACATGGATGACTCATTAGTCTAGAGCACTCTTGAGATTGTGTTGAGGAAATGTTTTTATGCACTCCGAAATGATTGTGGCTTGGTTTGAATGGATCCGTCACACTCAGTTGGGATAATTTATGCAGTTTTCTGCATTCTTCAGAATGAGAAGTTTTGTGTGCCTTTACATTGAGCATTCCACATGTAATTATTTATATATAAATAACCATATTTTTCAGGTGAACTTTTTCATATTTATAAGGATTATTCAGATCCTCATCTCCAAATTAAAAGCACATCAGATGAGATATACAGATTATAAATTTAGGTAAGAATTTGTCTTGTTATTTTAAATAAATTTAATAATGAAGTGTTTTTATTTTTTTTTATTTTTTTCAACAAATTAATTTGTTCATCAGTGTGTTAGTCTGTTTTGTTTTTTTGTTTTTTTTTGCTTGTTGTAATATACAATTTGCTATTTAAAACAACCTGATATGTTGGTTTTTCCTTGTAGCTGCTATTTCTGATTTCATCCATGTTATGTAAACTGGAACTGTGTCACATAAAGTGCCTTAGTAAGTTTTTGAGGTTTCAACCATTTTGAAGAAAATGTTTCATCCTCTTCTTCAAATGTCAGCCTTGAGGGCAACGTATATTTTAGGGAGCTGTTCTTTTCCCACCAGAGAATATATTTCTAGCCTTTAAACTTAAATCCTGCTTTTCCATAGTGGAATAAAACGTGTATAGAAATATAACAAGCACATATGTGTTGGTAATAAAGATGGAGGCTAATTCGATTTTTGATTTACCCACAGTGCCTCACTATTGACAATTTATCTGCCTATGAAATCTCTCCAAACATTTATAAAACCTAAAAGGTTTTGATTTTGTTTTAAAAATCTAAAACAATGTGATCACAAAAAAAGAAAGAAAACTTGATGGCATTTTGAAGCGAGATGGGCCGGATTGCGTTTTGAATAATCTGCGTCTAATATTCTTGGTCCATCAGGTTAGCCAAGTCCACGCTGACCCTCATTCCCCTGTTAGGGATTCATGAGGTGGTGTTTGCTGTGATGACAGAGGAACAGACAGAGGGCGTACTTCGCAATGTCAATCTGTTCTTTGAACTCTTCTTCAATTCCTTTCAGGTACAACTAAGGGGATCAAGCGAGACAGACCATGTCACAACATGGCCTAGAATAGATCATCAAGTGTACTTACTTTTTTGTTTTCCATGCACTATTTTAGTGTATTTCCTTACAGTTAATGCATTTTGACACATTTGTTGCTGTTGCCTCACAGGGTTTTCTGGTGGCCATACTGTACTGCTTTGTCAATAAAGAGGTATATATTTTTTCTATACTGTATATTGTAATATTTTTAATTTATACTCTATAATGTATTTAAATAAAATTAAATACAAACTATATATATATATATATATATATATATATACATATACAGAGGCGGACAGAGTACACAGCTTCGTTACTTGAGTAAAAGTACAGATACCCCTTGCTAAATTTTACTCAAGTACAAGTAAAAGTACTACAGTCAGATGTCTACTTAAGTAAAAGTACTGAAGTACTTGTTTTTAAAAGTACTTGAGTATCAAGAGTACAAGAGTAAATTTTCTAAATATTGTATTACTACTGCCACAGTGTCAAGTCAAGTCATCTTCATTTATATAGCGCTTTTAACAATGTAGATTGTTTCAAAGCGGCTTTTCAGAGATAAACATATAATTTAAGGTAACAGAGATTGGTTTGGTTTTATAGCGGTTCTTGAATAATGTTATTTTCCAGCTAAAGTTAGTTAGTGATTGATTCACTTCCGTCGAAATGATCATTTGTTATTAAATTAGGGGCCGCTAAGACGACACCGTTCTCTCTAAACAGACTTTAAACTGAACCTGTGATAAACGCTGATGGCGTTCACATGCGCATTAAGAATTGATTCTATAGTTATGTGTGTTCGAATATATGTGTGCAGGTTTGTAATTACCTACAAACATGCCTAAACAAACTACTTGTCTTTGCCTATGAATTTGATACAGAATTTTATTTTATCACTTCGCGAACCGTGCTTACATTTATGTACAGAAACGTCCTACATGGAGTTGTGAAAAATGTTAATGTTAATACCTTTGATAATCTAAAAGGAATTGAAAATTAATTCAAGTCATTTTCATCTTTTTACCATGTTGCTTTATTTAACATTTCTCACTTGCCCACAAGGCAATGCACAATGGCAACGCTCTGACAAACCTCTGCTAGAGTTTTAATGGTTTTTTTGCACCCACATTTGAACCCACATAAATCTGACCATGGACTTTACTTTAGCGTCAGTTCAGAGCTGAAGGTGAAGGTGATTTGCTGATAGGCTGTCCCAATCAGTGGCGCCTGCACAATCCAATCACGTTTGAGAGGGAAACAACAAATTGAGGGTTTCCGAGAATTTTTTTTTTCCTTTTTTTTTTTTTTTTTTTAAGTAACGGGTATTCACGGTTATGGATAGAAATGTAGTGGAGTAAAGAGTACAATATTTGCCTCTCAAATGTACTTGAGTAAAGTCATGAGTAATCCCCAAAAATGATACTCGAGTAAAGTACAGATCCCTCAAAATTGTACTCAAGTACTGTACTCAAGTAAATGTACTCTGTTACTGTCCGGCTCTGTATATATATATATATATATATATATATATATATATATATATATATATATATATATATATATATATATATATATATATATATATATATAAAATTAGTGGTATTTTATTATCATTGATATGCTATTATAGTTTGTTAATATTTTGAATTAGATTTTATTTTTATATATTCTGTTTTCAATCAAATTTTTACGTTTTAGTAATTTTGTCGTTTTTTGTATAATTTTTATTAATTGTTTTTTATTGTTCGGTCTATAACGTTTTAATTTTATAAAATGTATTTTAGTACTTAAGCTAAATGAAAATTATGAATCCTTAAATAGCTGAAATAAAATAAGTTAGGTTTTTATATCTAATTTTAGCATTTTTATTTAAGTTAATGTTTTAAATTAAAAAAAAAAAATAGTTAACAATAATAACCCTGCTATCCTAGGCTATATATATATATTCACATAACTGCTATTTTACTTATCATGTCTTTGATTTCAGGTACAGTCAGAAATCAAAAAGAAATGGCAGCGATGGAGATTGGGAATAAGCATTTTGGATGACCAGCGTAATACAGGTAGCAACACACAGCAGGGAGGTGCCAGTCCTCTGTGCCACCATGAACCAGCCTGCTCTCCAGAGTGCCCTCTGGACAGTGGCTGCCAACTGTGCTCGGACCCAACACCCACAGACGCCCACCTGACCGTTCAACAACACTACCATCCTGGAGCAAAGAAAGGCAAGGCGTACTGCTACATCTCTGGCCGAAAACAGGTTCTGAACGGGTTGGACGTGCCAGCGTTACCACAATGTGCCACAGAGGGCGCAACCATGTTTTCCGAGAGCTACTGTTGAATGATGTGGACTGTGCTGGCCATTGATTGGACAAACAAAGCTGTATATCACAGAGTGTCTTGGAAAAAGAGATCTAATTGTTTTTAACTTTAAAAAGGATATTCCTACATCACATTTCTCACATTACACGTGACAAACCTGTTTTTTTTTTCATTTGATATTTACCACTATCTCAATTTGGACACAAGATGAATTCAGTTCTGCGCCAACATTGTGGATCAACTCAAAAACTGTCGTCATTGCTACAAAGTTATATTTTTGATTAAACGAGGATTATCTGTTGAGAGTTAAATGGTAAGGCACACAAACATCGCCTAGCCTGCGAAATCACCAAAATAACCATCAATATAGTCACCCCAAAAAGTATTTGGACCCTTAAGCCACACATCCACTACCATTCAAACAAAAAGATATTTAAAGAAAGAAATTCATTCACTTTTATTTAACAAGAATGCCTTTATTGATCAAAAGTTTTAGCAAATAATTTTACATTGTTACAAAAGATTTCTATTTCAATTCAATGCTCTTATCAAAGAATCCTTAAAAACACGTATCACAGTTTCAACAAAAATATTAAGTGGCACAACTGTTTTTAACATTGATAATAATAAGACATTTTGAGTATAGCAACAAAAAATCAGCGTATTAGAATGATTTTTGAAGGATCATGTGACACTGAAGACTAGTAATAATGCTGAAAATTCTGCTTTGCCATCAGGAAATTGCATCTTAAAATATACTCAAATATATTTTTTGTTGTATCAATATTTCTCAATATTACTGTTTTTACTGTATTTTTGATCACGTAAATATAGGTCCTGGTTTTATGTTTGTTATCTAATGCAGTCAATTTTATGTGCAGGTTAAATACTTTTGGGGGAGACTGTATATACATACATAATAAGGACCAATAATAAAGTTAATAAAACGTATAAAATGTCCATAAAGAGCAAATTAGCACTAGCATTATGTCTAAAGCACATCCTCACCCTGATATGATAAGTGCCTCTGGAGGCATTAAATGTCTAACATGGAGGTTTTGAATGGCTCTTGTGTAACCCGCTCAACCAGAACGGTGCGGTCTAGGCACTCTTAAACAGCAGGAAATCTAATTCCTTTTTTATGTCTCTGCATTCCACTTGATGGCTTAATCCCTTTTCATTCATTGCCATGACAGAAACCAACTGTGAACTGTAGGCCTATGTCTAAAATGATTAGAGGGTCATTTAGTTATTAGGTAACAGCTAGTAACAACATTATCAAACATGGAAACAGATTGTTTCCAAAACTTTATGAAGGCTTAAATCAGTGTATCCCCTCTTTTTATTTTGAACCACTCACAAGTACTAAAATCTATTCTTACATAGCCTACTCTTTCACTTCACTGGACACATTCTTTTTCTGTTACTATGAATGGAAGAGTTCAATAATAATAGTTTTATCTATGTATGTTGTACCTGAGCTTTCACTGTGGTTTAGGCAATTTATTAAGTAATTTCTAAATTTAATGCATCAAGCGGAGGCCGTTGTTCTGTTGCTCTCACGTTGAGGTTATTCTCCGGATCCATTGACATCTAAAGCCACCTAGTGGACGTAGAGAGAACGTTCGTTCCCCTGAGGAAATGTACATCTATCACCCTTTATGACACGGCGAAAAAGGTACAAAAAGTCCAACTTTTAACTCTTGGTACTCAACATGTACTGTTTTTTGTTTCAATAATATGTATTAATATAACTTTAATATTTTGTGTTTCATGGACATTTTAATGTACTAGTACATTAAAATGCCCATGAAATACAAAATATTAAAGTTATATTAGACCATTTATCTCTAAATTAGTCACCATTACTATATATTATAAACTAATACAAATATAAAATCTTTCAATACTTAAAAAAAAATGCTTTTTAAAACTTGGCCCTCTAGGGGTTACACTAAAACAAAACTGCGTTAATTTTACGAAAGAATATTGTTTTGGTTGCACTCTGCATGACTACTGCTCACAAAACATACACATAGAAGTGTAAGAGATATAACCAGTTTAGATGGAAAGGATCTTAAGCTGACTAGCTGAAGATGTTACTATTCCAATTAGACATGGTCTACTTGAAAATAAATTCTAGCCCAGCCTTACAACAACCATAATGAAATGACCCTTTACAATAGATAATGCTTTACAATGAACTCTGTTAGAGAGCTATACATATGGCAATTTATCTGTTCAATAAAATACCCTACTCACCTAAAAAAAACCGCCATCTCCACATGCTTTTACAACATTACACACCCCTTGGTTCTTGCCATTTCCTAAAAGCCAAGCTGATGTTGATTCTCGTTTTATTACGAGCTCTGTTGTGTTCTCTTTTTGCCACATACATTCCTCTGTTCTACTTATTAATTTTTTGTAAAGGGGATTCTCCATTTAAAAATGGAGGTTCGAGAATTAGCTTTCTTGCTCCTTGTGCCAATTAACCTATACCATGCCCACACCATACAACTTTGCTCTATTTATGGGTATGACGAGACATGCATGAGCAAGTGACATACATGTACGCAATTTCCCGCGAAAAAACATCCCGCTGGTTCTAAAATAATAAGTATAGCCTAATAGGTTTACCATATTGAATTAGGGTGAGACAAAACCACTGTAGATAAAGGATTGATGTATTGACTCATAATTAAAATTTAGTTAATTTTTAACACAAAAACATGTTCTGTGTTAAAAGCCCCCAGTTGTAGAAAAATTAAATAAAGGACTGTGCCAACTTAGACGTTAAACTGCATTATTTGTAAAAGTGCCAATAATATTGTTTGACCTGTAAAAATAGTTATTCATGTCCTCAAAACATTCCACAGACATAAGCTTCTGTGTAGAAAAACAAAATCAGGAATTGGAGGCTTTAAATCAGTGTTTCTCAACCTCTCCTGCAGGGACCCCCTGACAGGACATTTTTTTGTTTTAACCCTGAAATGGCACACCTGATTCAATTAATTAAAGGCTCAAAGGCTTAAAGGGTTAGTTCACCCAAAAATGAAAATTATGTCATTAATGACTCACCCTCATGTCGTCCCAAGCCCGTAAGACCTCCGTTCATCTTTGGAACACAGTTTAAGATATTTTAGATTTAGTCCGAGAGCTTTTTGTCCCTCCATTGAAAATGTACGTACGGCACACACTCTTTGTCCAGAATGGAAATAAAGACATCATCAAAGTAGTCCACGTGACCTCAGTGGGTTAGTTGGAATTTTTTGAAGCATCGAAAATACATTTTGTTCCAAAAATAACAAAAACGATGACTTTATTCAGCATTGTATTCTCTTCCGGTTCTGTTGTCAATCCGCGTTCACGAGGCCAGTGACGCTGCTGACGTAAGATGCTGCTGACGTGTTATCTGGTGCGTCCGTGTATTCGGGTTCAAATAAATATGTCTGGTTAAAAAAAAATGCAAGTCTTCCCCTGTGTCGAAATCCTTAGACATGTTTGCGAAGATTGTTTTGTTTACAGCGTGCGTCTCCCTCAGACTGTAACCGAAGCTCGGGCGCACCAGATAACACGTCAGCTCGTCTTACGTCAGCGGACTCATGAACGCGGATTGACAACAGAACCGGAAGACAATACAATGCTGAATAAAGTCGTAGTTTTTGTTATGTTTGGACCAAAATGTATTTTCGATGCTTCCAAACATTCTAACTAACCCACTGATGTCACATGGACTACTTTGATGATGTCTTTATTTCCATTCTGGACAAAGAGTGTGTGCCGTACGTACATTTTCAATGGAGGGACAAAAAGCTCTCGGACTAAATCTAAAATATCTTAAACTGTGTTCCAAAGATGAACGGAGGTCTTACGGGCTTGGGACGACATGAGGGTGAGTCATTAATGACATAATTTTCATTTTTGGGTGAACTAACCCTTTAATGTGTAGCTGACTAATTGAATCAGGTGTGCCATTTCAGGGTTAAAACAAAAACATGTCCTGTCAGGGGGTCCCTGCAGGAGAGGTTGTGAAACACTGCTTTAAATGATGTTTTATTAACAAAGTTTGGGAGGAGCACGTTCAGATAATTAAACCTAATTAAACACATGTGGAGCCCATTCAGATAATCAAACCTAATTAGACAGGAGTGGAGCACACTCTGTTAATCAACCCAATCAATGAGTTAAGCGGTGGATATATATATACACAGCAAACTTACCTCCGTTCGTTGACAGTTTAACAGCATCCCTCCACCACCCCATCTCCTCACTTTTAGTCCTAATACGCTTACAACAACGGGGGAGTACTCTGGGTTCGGGCAAAAATTCCGAGCTCAGAGCCCTCCCCCTGGACAGCACGCCAAATATGCATGATCTTTACTCTGTTTAATTGATGTAAGTGTGAACTCGTGAATTCATCAGAATGTACACTGCAGAAAGTGGGTAAGGTCTAGACTCCTTGAGGACATGAACATGTATTCTAAATATCAATTTTGTATTTTCCAAAAAAAACAAAAAACACTTGTGCAATAATATCATTTTGGACATATTTATTTCCATTAAAGCATCAAAATAAAATTAGTATGTTGAATGCTTTCTTTGTTATTTTGTGGACTGTTCTTCTAGATCCTAGGAATGGCATAGCACTCGTATGTGCGGGGCATGCGGCCAAAACTGCAATTTGTAGCCGTTGTGTCGAGCTCCTCTGGTGGCACCATGGCTTTGAAGGTGAAGTGCTGAAGGAGGGAAGTGAAGAAGAGGAAGATTTCTGTGCGAGCCAGAGCCTCACCGAGACACACACGCTTGCCTGTCAAGAGAGCACACAGAAGTTAGTTTAAAAATCTTTTTAAGAATCTTTTCTCTATGTATCATCCATTTTTGTCTGTGATTTGTTCTTTAAAGGCAACTACTGAAGAATAAATTATTTAACATGGTTATTTTTTGTCCCAGAATGACTAAAACACTGATAAAAACATAATTATTTAGCATGTGTTGACTTCAGTTTTCATCTAAGAGCAACATTTGTATGGTCTAATATGCACAATGAAGATCTGAGCTCACCCATGCCGAATACAACAAATGCATCATTCTTCATGAATCGGCCATCTCCATCCAGGAAGTTTTCTGGATCGAAACAATTTGGGTTCTTCCACAGTTTGGGGTCAATAAGCACGGAGGATAGTAGTGGAAAAACCATTGTTCCCTTCAAGTAAGTATTTTACAAATTAATAGAAAGATGTAAATAATAATAAACACTTAATGAATCAAGATGATGTATACGAGAAGAATACCTTAGGAATTACATAGCCATTGTATTCAGTGTCGCACATGGTCTTGTGAGGGACAGCGATGGGGGTGATATCCATGGTGCGCTGGACCTCGTGAATTACAGCATCTGTATATGGCAGCCTCAGTCTGTCTTCAATGGAGGGCCAACGGTCCTGTCCTACAACCTCATCGATTTCTCTCTGAACACGCTCTGTACAGAAAAAGTGAAAGTAAAAATCATACTTAATGCTTGGAGAGAGAAGCATTAGTTTGACCTCACCTTGAACATCTGGGTGCTTCATCATTAGAAGTAAAGAGTGTCTGACGGTGGATGAAGTGGTTTCTGTGCCGGCGCTGAACAAGTTCCACACTAAAGAAACCAAGTTGTCAAAATTATATTCTGTGTCAGGCTTGTGTTTCTCCTGCAAAAGAGAACAGGTATGAAATGTTAACATTGTGTTTAATTGACATCATGTCATGGTCTCACCACCAGATGGTGCAAGTAAATGTATTCAGTATCATGGCTAAACCAGTATCAATGGGGATATTCAAATTAATTAACCAATCATACCATTGATCAGCTCTACCAAACTTGGATGTCTTTTTTTCCAGTAATAAACAAACATTAAGTTGTTTTGATTGATACTGTGAAGCAGCTTTGATACAATCTGTATTGTGAAAAGCGCTATATAAATATATTTGACTTGACTTGACTTGACTAAACATGGTTAAGTGTTTAAAACCATTTCTTTCAATGATTTACCTCTTTCATTTTTAACACAAAGGCCTCAATGAAGTCCTGTGGGCAAGAGGGATCCACATTATTCATCCGAGCTTGTGCCTCACGCTTGTAGTACTCTCTGACCTCTTCTATGTTTTTAAACAGCTGATGGTGTTTACCAGGGAAGAGACTGACTAACTTAGGGAATACATTGTAGATCTGAGAAGAAAATAAAGAAACATCAAGTTGAGTCTCAAAATACAATAAATAATTGTATAATAGGGGGAGGGGAGGGGAGGGGAGAGGATAGTGTACTATTTTACAGTTTCAAATTTTTTTTTTTTTAATGTGCACGACCCTTCACCTGTTTTGGGTCTGTAAGGTTTCTCCTTTTTTAAATAAATTTATACTTGTATTCAGCAAGAATGCATTAAATTGATCAAAAGTGACAGTAAAGACGTTTATAAAGTTATAAAAAAATTCCATTTCAAATAAATGCTGTTCTTTTAAACTTTATATTCATTAAAGAATTCTGAAAAACAAATGTATCACGGTGTTCACAAAAACATTAAGCAACTGTAAAAATAATAATAAATGTTTCTTGATGAGCAAATCAGCATATCAGAATGATTTCTGAAAGATCATGTGACACTAAAGACTGGAGTAATGATGCGGAAAATTCAGTTTTGCATCACAGGAATAAATTATATTTGAAAATACATTAAAATGGAACAAAAAATATATTAAAAGAGCTATTTAGAATTTAATGACAATTCACAATATTACTGTTTTCACTGTATTTTTGATCAAATAAATGCAGCCTTTGTGAGCATAAAAGACTTCTGAATGATAATATCTAATATATATGTATGTGTATATATATATATATATATATATATATATATATATATATATCTTTAGAGTGCAAACCTGTCCAAGAGGGCTACTGAGGATACTGAAGTAAGCATTTACTGTCTGAAGGAGAAACTTAAACTGTGGATCCTCAAATTCAAACCTATGACCAAAGACAATGCTGCAGATCACATTGGCCACGGCATTAGACAGCATGTCTGCAGGGCTGATTGCAGAGCCTTTAAGGAGAAAAGAAGAGCAAAAAGATCAGGTTTCTTCAATTTAGAGTTTTGAAAAAACTCACACCATGAGATGTGACGCATTATAGTTCTTTTTTGTTTTATTGACGCACCCTGTCAGATGTTTTTGTAGTTTATGTCTGCAGTTTGTTTTATCTGATAATCTGAATATAAGATTGTATAAAAATGATTTAACCTTCAAATTTTTTTATCATTTCCACAAGATATTCAGCCTCCTCCCTGACTCGTTCCTCGATGCTCCTGCGGCCCATTCCAAAGTTCTTCAGTGTCATTAAAGAGAATTTGCGCATCTCCTTCCATCTGTGTCCACTGGTGGACACAACACCTGCGCATAGAGAAAATGTTTCTGGTCTAAGACGTGTATGTATATCTATACATATATATATATATATATATATATATATATATATATATATATATATATATATATATATATATATATATATATAAACAGATCAAATAAACCATGTAAAACATTGGGCATCAAGCAAACTCACCATATCCAAGTGTGACCTTCATGATCAGGGGATAGGTGGCCCTGCCACTGAATTCTTCACCAAGACCAATCATAGTTTCCTTTAGGGCTTCATATCCAGAAATGATCACTACAGGAGTGTTTGCCAACCAGATGGTGACAATAGAGCCATACTTCTTACTGAGCTATGGGAAGAAAAGATAAATGGTTTGATATGGGACATTCAATGTTATATGTGTATTCATATGACACATCAAATTAGCTCTAACAAGCTCAAAACATAATTCTGCTTTAATGGGGTCAGAAACAATGTAAATTGCATTGTTCTTTGATGATGATTAGTACAAGTTTGGGTACAGATAGCACTGAATTGCTACAAACAGCAATTCAGTGTGTGAAAAAGTGAAAATAATCTTTGAGCCGCCACTTCATGTCCCCCCCACTTTTCAAAATCCCGTGTGTGTCTCCCTCACTTTCAAGTTCGTTTGTGATGATTTTTTTAACCGCACGCCGTCATTGCCACGGAGGAGCAGCCTGTGCCGATGCGCGCGTCAGTGTCCAGGTACGTCGCGTCCACACCATAGTCCCCACTCTAAAAATAGCTCACTGAAAGCTGTAATGTGCAGGTATCGCGCTTATTCAAGCGTGAAAGAGAACTGGATTCTGGCGCGCTGTCTGTGCGTTGTGTGAGTCAGGTCATTCACAGACAGCGCGCCAGAATCCAGTTCTCTTTCGCGCTTGAATAATAAAACACACATTTGTGCCAAAATGTCCGTTTTGTCAATTGTATCCTCACAAGAACGGTCTTAAACGAGTTAAATAAAATCTTAAATGAACGACAAGTGTAAATGAGAAAATTAAATGCGTAAGATCCTGTCATAAGCGACAGGTCTTAAAGTGACAGCAGCCAATTCTGTCTGTCAGTAAAGTTAACCATAGAACAAAGGGGAACAGAGCAAATTACTCTCTGATCTTGTCTAAAGAACGTTTGTAGCTTTAATAAGAATTATTCTATATTTAATTTATAATTTATGCAGTGCAGACTAATTGATAACCTTATTCAATTTCTGTATATTTTGTACCTGTTAGACAGGAAGCGCACAGGTAAATATGACATTTATAATGGGTTTATGTGAGGATTGTTTAAAGTTCACTTAAATTAAAAGTTGTTATATTTTTGAAGCCTAATAAATGTTTCAAATTTTTTTTGGGGGGGGGAATCCTTTTCATCAAGACATCAGTAGCTATATTAATATCAGTGTTACTGACCTTCATTCATAAACAGATGCTATTAAACAATTATTTAAAATATACTGTCTTTATATTGTTTTTACATTACAGTGGAAATTGGGTTTCACTTAATTTCAATTTTATTTACACACAAACCATTAATGGTGAACATTTTTTACTTTATAAAATTATTCTATCAAGTCTTGGCAATCGGCCCCTATTAAACAATAAAAAAGTAAGAAATCTTTTTGTTATACATAGTAGCCTACTTTTATTTTTGGCAGAATTTATCATTATAATCAACTTAATTATTTCCTGGATTTTGTATCACCATAGTCCCTAAATGTATGTAAATGCAGGAAATGGCATTCAAATCGAAAAAAAAATTGCTACACCACCCCTGAAATATGTATAAATGCTAATGTACGAAAGTAAAGCTGAAAAGAGGTTTTGTGGATATAGATTGGCTCCATGTTCATAACTCTTCTCATAGGACAGTGTCAATGCGTGAAAAAGTAGACTGAGAATAAGGCATAAATAGAGTTATAATCTAACTATCTTCTTTCTTTTTTCTTTCAAAAAACAATGTAGTTTTTACAGTACAACCAGTTTTATTATAGTACACGTAGAGGCAGCGACCGCGGAAAGTCCGTGGCAAAGGACACAAACAGTGTCACCAGCGGCATCTCTCTGCCGCGATTGTATTTATTTATATTATACTTTATTTTATTCATTACGTTTTTGTATTCTGTGAAGTGTGCACTTAATGGTTAACTAGTTTACCTGCACAGGTGTTAGTAACACTATAGGCTACCTGAGCATCTGTGCAAGCCTTGAACACAATCATACAAGCAGACAATTATAAGACTGAATTATGTTAATGAATAGGCCTACTAACCTCTAGGTAATATTTGTAGGCTTCCTTGAAATTAAATTGAAATAAATTTCCCAGCAGTGGATTCGGAGGGGGTCCTGGAGGCAGCCGCCCAAAACTGCTCTGCTTTCCTCGAATCTTCCACAGCAATAACATAACCAAGACAGTCATGACAACAGACACTGCATTTGTCTTCAATGCCAACAATATATCCATCCTTCAAATTTCACTTGACTTTAGAGCCGGCTGCAGAAAGTAACCAAAACTGACGCTAGTTTGAATTTGGTAAGGCAATACGGCGTGTAGGTCTCTCTGTGGAACAAAAGAGGGCGTTTTCCAATTTTGGGGCGTTTTCAAACTGGGATAACATTAACTTAGGTGTTTTTAACGATAGACATATGATATATTATATATGTATGTTTTTAACTATCCAGTCAAAAAAAGTACGGAAGCCTAAGATATTTTTTTGTTTTGTTTTCTCGTGATCGCACCAATTCTTTTAACCCTTTCACTCATAAGTTTAAATTATTCTGGCAGATCCCCATGCGTGAGTTTTTCAAGGCGACCGTTATTTAGTACGCGTCACTTTATTGTTTCCATGGTGACGCGTCATTGCTTGTCACGTGACACACCGCAGCCACAATATAGCGTGATTATGTACTTTTATTTAATTTTTCCTTTTTTATTCAAAATATTCACAAACTTGTTACCTATAGCATGAAATATCTGATATTCCGTTTGTCAAATATGTGCAAGTGGATGTGCATTGTTGTTTAAAAACAACTTTATAACGATCGCGTTAGTTGAGCTACTACTGTATGCGCGAAGGGCGCCGCCATGTTAGTTTGTGCCGCAGTTCAGAGAATCGCATCTGTTGGATTTACAAGCGTGAATTCATCCACTTCTCCCGAAATAAATGAAAGTGAGTGGCCAGTGAACTGGAAGAATAGAGTAAACTTTAAAGTTACGTACACAATGTGTATCTGATATTCAGAGGTGGGACCAAGTCATTGTTTTGTAAGTCACAAGTAAGTCTCGAGTCTTTGCATTCAAGTCCCAAGTCAAGTCCCAAGTCAAGACAGACAAGTCCCAAGTCAAGTCCCGAGTCAAGACAGACAAGTCCCAAGTCAAGTCCCGAGTCAAGACAGGCAAGTCCAAGTCAAGTCGCAAGTCCTCGAGTTTAAGCTTCAAGTCTTAAACAAGTCATTAGTGCTTTTGCACAAATTAGTGTCTCAGTGTTAATTACTATAGAAAAATTAAATGTATATAATTTATATCAGGAAGGCTTTTAAAAAACATGTTCATGACTTGTTTAATTTCATTTTTATTGCGATAAAATTTTCACTAAGGGCACCCATCTATCTCAGTTCAATTTAGGGATTTTTCTTACGTGTGACAAAAAAAGGAAAAGGCAGTGAAAAAAAAAATATTTTATTGGTAACCCAGTAACAAAGGCAAAATCATTTAATAGAAATAACTGCTACACATTTTGAATGTGTGTGAGAGAGAATGTGGCAATGCAAATTTAAAAATAAAAGTAACTGTTCATTGGGAAAATTAATCGTGATTTGCCACACATTAAGTTTAAAACATTGAGTCCCTGGTTAAATTATTTTTTTAACGCGACAGTAATTGTAGAACATTCCTATATCCACGGCGACGTATCAAGCGTCACGTGACACTTTTTGGGGCTACGTGCCTGTCATTTAGCCTACAAAACATAAATCCACCCATTTCTCCCGAAAGACATGAAAGTGAGTGGCTGGTGAACAAGGAGAAGACTTTATAGTTACCTATAGGCTAAAATGTGCGTTTGTTGTGGGGAAAAAAAACATGTCTCAAAATTATATTTGAAAGGTTTAGTAGCCTATTTATTTCCACTAACTTAGACATCAGTTTGTTTGCTTTTTCTCAAATTATAAATGATTCGCTAGTACTTGTGTATTTAAATGGCTGAAAAAGAAAAGAAAAAAACATTATTTGGTTGAAAACTGTCTGAACGTGTGATAAATGACAACTGACAAGCGCTGCTGAACGCACTCTATCACGCGCTCTCTGGCTCAGTGCCAAACGTGCGAAAGCAGCGCTAATCGGCGCTGTGATCATGCGTCAATGATACAGTGCTATAGCCTACTACAGTGATTATTACAACTCTGATCTGTGGTTTTAGAAGGTAGGTCAAGTCTTTCCAAGTCACAGGGCTCAAGTCCGAGTCAAGTCGCGAGTCATTGTTGTCTAAGTCTAAGTCGAGTCGCAAGTCATCTTTGATTATGTCAAGTCGAGTCGCAAGTCATCAAATTTGGGACTCGAGTCCAAGTCAAGTCCAAGTCATGCGACTCGAGTCCACAACCCTGCTGATATTAATAAAATGTGTAGTGTAGTCTAATTTAAATGGAAAGGATTATTATTGCCGCTTCCATAGACATCATGTAGCCTACGTTAGCTAGCCAAATAGCCTACGAAGAAAGTGTTTTAACCTAAAATGATGACTCAGAAAACTTTATGATCATTTTATTGAGCATACAGACATGTAGAAACAACCTGATGACAAAACTAAAACAAATCAAGTAGCGATTCAGCAAATAGCATAAAGAATTCGGTATCGACGTTTCGTCACGTCGCAATGCATTGTGGGAATCACGGTACGGAAGTAGCGTTTTTTTTTTTTTTTTGCATTTGTTACAGTATATTTTAATCTTTGATTTTTATTTATTTATTTATTTTTTATGCTGAGAACGGGAACATACAAAAGAGAAAGCATACGTACATCACATAATATCAACCAAAACAATAAAGGAGACAATAGCGAGAAAAAAAAAGGTAGGGCCATTACATCACATAAAAAAATGTTCACATGAAGAGATCAAAGGGCAGTGCAGATTCTAACAGTCCTTATGGCTTTCATATTAGTAGATACTGAAATCACATTTAGATAATGTTCTATCTCTTTTAAGAAGACAGAGAAGACAGATTACAGTTTGAGAATTTGCATTTGTGAATGTAAAATTTGCTTAGGAAAAGAATTAAATTAATAACAAAGCAGACATTTACGTTTGTGGGGTCTGAGTCAAAATACCCAAATATAATGTTTCTCATATGTATTGAAAAGCCTGTCCAAATCTTACACTTAATAAATACATCAATATCATTCCAAAGCTTCTGAGTGTAGTGACACGACCAAAATAAGTGAACCACTGTTTCTTCAGAATTCAAACAAAAAGAGCATGTTAGCTCAATGTCAGATTTAAATCTTTGTATAAATGTCTTAACAGGATAGAACCTGTGTATGAGCTTGAAGGAAATTTCTTTCACTTTATTTGTGAGAAAGAATTTTCACTGTAAAGACCAGATTTTTTTCCAATTAAGGTTAACAAACAAATTATTCCAAAAGGAAATAACAGGTGGAACAGAAATCAAATCCTTAACGGAAGTAGATGTACTATATAGTTGGCAGTAGGTAATTACGTTGGTCATTAGATAATATTAGGTTTAATTTAGGTTATTTTTTGGAAAATGGTTCAGTATTGCTGTATTGTGAACTAATGTAATCAGTCTCAAGATCGACAGGGCAAACGCCTCATAAATCATTAGTTTTCACCATTTTCCTACTTGGAAAAAAACACACAAGGTGGTGTCGGATGGCTTGGGTCGCCGCTGTACTGAGGAAAACCATCACCTTCGATAATATTTCCAAATACATGCTTGTTTCCTCACGGCACTTTCACAAAGTAGAAAAAAAAAATCTAAATAGGAAGTGAGGCGTCTTGTTTTGGTGAACGGTGGGTTGTGTCTGAGGAACTACCGATACGAAAACAGTGGATTATTGCACGTATGATATGTGAGTAATTACTCCTGAAGTGTAACAAACCCGCATAGACAAGCTTCATAACACACAGAATCTGACAAGTGTGTGTGTGTGTCACCACTGATGCTTGGTTAAAGGACAAGTTCGGTATTTTACACTTAAAGTCCTGTTTTAAGATAGTTTCTGATGAAATAGAACGGTTAAGATTGAAATTTGGACAAATGCTGCTGTTACGAGAATTTTAGGTTTCTGTGTTAGCACCCCCCACCTCCACAATGGTTTCATAGGGGCACTGGAACAATATAATTCATAAAACGCATTAAACTTTAGTTTACAAAGACGTGAAACTCACCGAGTGGTCTGGGGTGTTCACTGATATGCTCACACAAAAATCGCTGCAAAAGATGCTTTCCAACAGGTGTTTTACCATTCGTTGTAAAACTGTGGACCTATTTTTCCAAACGCCTCACAACCGGACAATCTTCCGTTGAGAGCTTGAATAATAGACACTCCAGCCCAGTTGGTGGCGATAATGCACCTTTGCCAATGTTTGGATAGTGTAGCCTACGATACCGCGACTGGAAGACTATACAGAAAGAATACAAACAACCCCATTTCCATTTCCGTCAGCGGAGTAATAATGTACCTCACAGAACATCCAATACAAGTCAATGGAGTTGGACAAAAACTACGATAAAACCTGTTGGAAAGCATCTTTTGCAGCGATTTTTGTGTGAGCATATCAGTGAACACCCCAGACCACTCGGTGAGTTTCATGTCTTTGTAAACTAAAGTTTAATGCGTTTTATGAATGATATTGTTCCAGTGCCCCTATGAAACCATTGTGGAGGTGGGGGGTGCTAACACAGAAACCTAAAATTCGCGTAACAGCAGCATTTGTCCAAATTTCAATCTTAACCGTTCTATTTCATCAGAAACGATCTTAAAACAGGGCTTTAAGTGTAAAATACCGAACTTGTCCTTTAACGTTAATGTTAGTGCCAACGATTGTTTTCTCCGCGTTTACTTTGTAGATCTGCAGATCTTGTACCCATCCATTTGTGAACTGCAGGTGAGCCTTCAGTGACTTGAAGTTTTTAAATTGATCGGAGGTGTATGCGCTCACTCCACAGACCAGGTAACGTTAGGAGAAAATATCAGGGAAACTGAAGCTTGGTAAACTTTCATATTTATTAAACCATACTCTGTCCATAGGGATTGATTCCACCTAGATCCTCAATTTTTTTTAAGTGGCATTGTTTGGCTTCAGTAAGTTTGTTAGTGTACGGTATTACCAACTTTTTTTTGTCACGGTCCATAACTCTTTCCCGGCGCCGGTGGAGACCGGCCGGTTACGCTGTTACCTTATTCCAAACCGGCCTTTGCGTTGTCTCTAAAATGGCCACCGTAACCCACAATGCACCATTCCATAACGTCGATCTACGCCCGAGCTCTATTGTGGATGGAAGTGATTGCTTGCTTGGAGCTTTTTACAACTAACGTTAGCTAGCAAATTCACCCAAATGAAATGTTAAAACAACTGCTAGTTTACAACAATCTGCTTACATTCGTTTGCTGGCGATCTTTGTCAGTTTTTTTTTCAGCAGTAGTAGATTTTAGAAAAGCAGGTTAAAGAGGTTGATAAACGCCATATCCCTGTTTTAAAACATTGTAAAACGCTCTTTTTAGTTTCTGCAGAGTCCTCACTGACTGTCGTAGTTTGCAGAGGATTGCCGATGACTTGGCAGAAGGTCAGAACCATAACAGGAGACAAAAGAGAGCGCTCAAAAATGCAGTGTGACTCTAGCAAGACTTAATAACAACTAACAAGTGAGTGAAAATACAGGGCTTAAATAGGCAGAGTTTATACAGATAATGAGACACATGGAAGTGATCGAACAATAATGAATCCAGGCAATGGGTTATGGGAATGGAAGTTCATGATGGGAATCGGGAAGAGAATATTATGTCAGTTTAATGATGTAGCCTAATCCTTCAAAGTCTACAGCAGTGTTTCTCAACCTCTCCTGCAGGGACCCCCTGACAGGACATGTTTTTGTTTTAACCCTGAAATGGCACACCTGATTCAATTAATTAAAGGCTTAATGTGCAGCTGACTAATTGAATCAGGTGTGCCATTTCAGGGTTAAAACAAAAACATGTCCTGTCATGTCCCTGCAGGAGAGGTTGAGAAACACTGGTCTGCAGTAAAGAAACCCTCAATGCTGTAGTGTCAAATATATATATTTTTAAAACTTTCTTTTATTTAGTTAGTTTTGTATTCTGTACACTTAACTCATTTACCTGCATAGGTCTTGTCACAAATACAGTTTCTGTACAAGTCCTGAAAACAACCATCCAAGCACAAACAGCTGCTAATTAACAGAACAGAATTATAGTATTTTAAATACTGACCTTTAGGTAAAACTTGTATGGTTCCTTGACATCAAACTGAAGTAAATTTCCCAGCAGTGGAAGCTGCCCAAACTGGTTTCTTCGACTCATCCACAGCAATAACGGAAGCAAGACAGCTACAACATATAATACATTTGTCAATGTTATATCCATCTTGCAGCTGATGTGAGTGAAGACAAAGTGTCTGCTCTGTGACAAATGACAGGCTGTCTACTTCTGACTGTTAATCTTCACACAAACACTCACTTTAAAGGTGATGTTTTGCAGGGACATTCTGTGAAAATCTTGCCATGTCCACAATTGGTATATTAACTATGGTTTCCATGGTAATTTTTTAAAGAGAGTGAATACACAAACTCTGTATATTACATCGAGTACCTATAATAGGGTACCATGGGGTAAGATCTTGGTTTCATTAACGTCTAAGCTTTATTAACATCAAAGCTTTTGACTGTACACAGGAACAAAATGTTTCTACTCATCAAACATTGACAGACTTGCTTCAGTTCCTTAAACACTGCATCTTAACTCTTTTCAAGCACTCGATTGCCACCTAAATGATAAGAGACACTACTTATGACAACATTAAACTGTTTTATACCACACTAGTGTTATTATTTTTAAATGTAAAAATTGTTGTAATTAATGGGGTTATTATTTAATATTTATATAAATTAGATGTGCATTTTCAGACATCTTCACTTTCATTAAAAATCTATATGTTAGTTGAGTGAAATCATTAAATTTGCATAGTGTTGCTATTATGACATATCTTTAATTAAAATATGGGCAATTAAATAAGTAGGCCTAAATATTCAAATGTCTGTATATAAGTCAGAGAATAATTTTACCTTTCAGATAAATCTCTTTTACTAGTATTCTGCTTTGTGCGTCATTGGTTATTAAATTGTAACTAAAGTGTCAAAATAAAAATTTAGCTAAATATAGTTTTTGTATTTTACATTAATGACACTTTAAAACATTAATAAGAATTATATCAAAATGTATTTATACATCCTGTAAAAATATATCCACAGGAGCTTCTTACCCCAAAGAAGGGGTTCTTTACCCCTCTTTAAATATTTGACATTTTGTGCCATAACAAGTACATTAGCTAATGTTACTATTTCTTTACTATAATAACACATCATCATCATCATCCTACACATGCTAAACTTGTAAAAAAGTAAAGCTATAGAAAATCATGGATAGCTATTTTTAAATGTTCACGGAATATTTTGAAACGTTAGACTAGAGCCTATTTAAAACGTTTCAGGGAAAAATAACGCTCCATGAACGATGTATAAATAATGTTTTGAGAACATTATTAAAGACCAGATAACTACGGTGGCCCAATAGTGCACAACACAACGGAATTTAAAAAGCAAACATAAGTTCACAACACAAAGAAATTAATCCACAACACAACAGAAATGAGCCACAACGCAACAGAAAATGTACAACACAACGGAAATGAGCCACAACACAGCGGAAAATGTACAACACAACGGAAATAAGCCACAACACAATGGAAAATGTACAACAAAACGAAATAAAGCCGCAACACAACGGAAATGCTCCCAACCACTAGAGAGGGCTCTCGGAGCGCGGTAAAGTTAGTTTTCCATGCCACTGTTCTATAGACGAATCCGGCGAAACTACCGGAAGTAAGCGGGCGCCATAACTGCTGTTGCTGGGTAGTGTTGCGCCATTGCCTCCTATTGTTTTAGTTGCAACTTGCGTCCACTGGAATAAACAGCCAGCGATTTACGACTGTCACTAACGTTACAACTTTTATAATCTCGAGTGGGAAAACATGTTCCGTTTTAAATTGTTTCAATGGCGGCAGTAAAATTTCAATTTGGAAGAGAAAACATTGTGAGCTACATAAAATACCCCGGGTCGACTGCCCCTGTGTCTGTTGTTAATGTTTGATTTGCTTGACTGTGACAGAATTTTTTTTAAATAACAAATTAAATTAAATATAATGCAGTTTTTGTTATAATAACAATTATTTAATTTAAGTAAAAAATATAATAAATATGTAATATAGTGCTCAGCAAAATCTCCTCTCTAGCTATTTTTTCTATTCAATTAACATGCTATGGTCATTAAATGGCTTCCCTGAGCTAAATGTAACGTTATGTGACATAATTGTTCTCCTGCTGTTATATTGACCTCTTTCCATGGTTTAAAAACACTAATTGGTCGATATTATGTATACTTTTTTAGCTGTACCTTACCCTTGCCTTTTGCAATGTGAAAATTAGATAAATAATGGACACAAATGAAAAACATGAATTCGTTTATGTCATTCATTTATTTATTGTTGCCAAATGGACAGATCTTTTTATAGTTTCCTTGTTAGCTAACGTTAGCCTAGCTAGCTTGCCAAGCTATTTTCATAAATAATCTGTAAGATCGTTTGTACCTTCATCTGTGACTGGAGGCCACTGTCTAACATCATCAACCCAACAAGCCATTCTGCCTGGCTGTAGCTGTCATCGAGGGTGCGTTATCACGGAGGTTTGTTTACATACCGGTAACAGCTCAGTAATGGCGTCGCCACAAGATGGCAGCCTACACAGAACGCTCGTCGGATTCATGTATAGATTCAGCAGTCTCAATATATAAATACCACGATTAGTTTTAACAGTGTGTAATTGTATATCGACATAAAATATTACTTCAAAATCACCTACCTGAATTATAGCTTCGTATTATACTCGACTCGAGAATGCTTTGACGCGCTACCACAGCGCATGATCCCTAAGGGAACGTCTGGCAAATCCATCAAGTGGTTAAAACTTATAATTTATTATAATTTAATTTGATAAATAAAAACCATTTGGTGAATTGCAGAATTACAGGAAGGTATTGGCACAATTTCACCTGTAATAAGTCAGTCTGGTCAACCTACTACAAGCTTTAGGACATGTAAAAAAAAAAAAAAAAAAACCTTTAGGTGAATCACAGTAGGCCTAATGTTTTTATAAAAAAAAATATGTGTACTGTGCTTACAAGGGTGAAATTGAGCTATTGGCACAATTTCATCTGTTGTAAGTCAGCCTGGTTATTAGGAACTACAACCTTTGAAACATGATTAAAGAAAAAAAAAACTTTTACAGACATTTTCTGAAAAATAATTGACCCTTCGCTAAGCCCCGCCCTCCCTAGTTACTGTTGCTACGCCTGTCAAGCTTTCGCGCCTGGCACGTCTATTACAGTGTGTATGCACCGGTGTCAGACATTCCCAGTGAGATAATTAGTAATTTTTGGCAAACATGTGAAATATCTGAGAGAGCAAGACAAAAGGGACTGCATTATGCATTCGAGGAATATATCCACGACATAATATGCAACCGATTAGAGAATAATTTCATAAAAATTTAAGCTAAATCCTATAGTCCCAGCGCAAGCAGCAGCGCCTCATACGCTGACCATTCAAATGGGAAACACAAATTGAGGAACAGCTATGCTCGTGCACAGCAGGGTAAGTGAAATGTGAAAATAATCGAATAATTAGAAATCAAACAGTTTATCCATCAGTTTTGTGGAATAACACTAACATCGGAGCCACGATCGGATTGGGTTAAAGTTACTCAGTCAGGGGTAGTAGGCCGTCGATTAACAAAATGCTGAAATATATTTTAAAGTATGTCAGTGAGGCTCCGTCTTGTCTTTAATCGTCTTATTTTTTGTTAAAATATATGCATTATGAACAAAGAAACGTCATTATTTCCAACTTCCAAGCAATCTGTGTTTTTGTTAATCCTGTCGACATTTAGATGTGAATGGAGTCTCCCACTGCTGGATCACGCCCATCATTTCTCCCCTTGGCTTTTAGATTTTCGGGAAGGAAAAAAAATCCACTCCCCCGTCCAAACTTTTAGGATACCGGCTATCAGATTTGCACAATCCATACGTACAACGCTTCGGCATGTTTCCCTCGCTCGAAAGCTTGCCAGACCTCCCACACCTAGTTACGGTTGCTAAGACACGATTGGCCAGTGGCGGTTTTCGGGCGTGGCTTAGCGAAGGCTCAATTGTTTACTTAAAATACATGAGGGAGGTATTGGAAAAGTCACCTGTAGTAAGTCTACCACCAATACAACCAAGCTTTGAATTTTGAACATGTCTGTTTTTGAATGTTAAAAGTAATTTTAATTAATACAAATTATACGTTTTAACATCTTGGAGGAATTGGCAGACGTTCCCTTAGGGATCATGCGCTGTGTTAGCGCATCAAAGCATTCTAGAGTATGCAGCTATAATGCACGTTGGTGATTTTGAATTAATAAATGTCGATACACAATGATTAGCTACATACTGTTAAAACTATTTGTGGTATTGATATATTGAGACTGCTGACTCTATAGAACAGGGGTGTCAAACTCAGTTCCTGGAGGGCCAAAGCCCTGCAGAGTTTAGCTTCAACCCTAATTAAACACACCTGATCAGTTAATCAAGTCCTTCAGGCTTATTTGAAAACGGCAGGTGTGTGTGTGTTGAAGCAGGGTTGGAACAAAACTGTGTAGGGCTGTGGCCCTCCAGGAACTGAGTTTGACACCTGTGCTATAGAACAATGGCAAGGAAAACTAACTTTATCGCGAGCCGGACAGTAACAGGGCCAAATCAATATAAAATTCTAAAGTCCATTGAGGAGGTCGGTCGTTCTGTTACGTAAACGACAAACAACAACTGAAGCACAGAGATTTAAATACACAGGCAAACAAGCTAAACAAGATAACAAGGGGGCGTGGTTAATCCGAGACACCTGGGGAGAACAATCAACATAACGGGGAACTGCTAACATGGGACAAGACAGGAACACAGACGTGAATCGTGACAGTAACAGTTACAATTAGAGAGCTCTCTAATTCAATTCTTACTAGTAAGAATGCAATTACAGAGCTCTCTAATTGAATTGT
Source organism: Gila orcuttii (assembly GCA_026230005.1). NCBI lineage: Eukaryota > Metazoa > Chordata > Actinopteri > Cypriniformes > Leuciscidae > Gila > Gila orcuttii. The sequence goes on along the minus strand of JAPDVR010000009.1, from coordinate 27,634,481 downwards.
TACTAGTAAAAAACGAACTCAGGGCTCAACATAAAAAAAAATCCCCACTGGCCCCCAGGGCCAGTAGATCAGAGTTTTGCTGGCCCCTTCTATATTTTTACTGGCCCTGAAAGAAATATAAGGAAAAGCACTTTTCCATTAAACTGTATTTATTAGGATTCATTTTTCTTGTCCCCTGTGACAATGACAGTGTAGTGTTACAAATTTATTAAATGTTTAATTGAGGTTCCAATACAATAGTATATAAACTGAGACAGTTTTGTATACTGAATTTAGCATTTAAGGTTATGATGATGATTTCCATTACACGAGAGTAGATGTTAAAACTTCATGCTGATTTGTACTCGGCTTTCGCCAAGATAAGCACCAACTAAGATGTAGCTTTACAGTAATCTATACTTCTCCATCCATTTACGTTTCTTTCCATATGATGATGTGAATCTCCTTCTGTCTGGTGTTAATAGCTGCAGTGCATTTTGCGCGTCAGCACACACAACGGCTGCAACCACAGTGCGGTCTCCCCATGACAACCGTCTGGATTGAGCTGAGTAGGGGACATCTCTAGGGTCTTCAAGTGGGCACCTTCCGTCCTCAGTGTTTCGTCGACTAGCCTACGACACCTCAAGAGGGCTCGACAGTGACTCTGGCGTCCCAGAGTCACCCCCCTCCGTCCCCCACTCAACTCAGCCCAGCTTACTACTAAGGTTGCTCCTTCCTCCACAGTCTCTCTCTACGCAACCCGACCATACGCGCCAACCCGTTTGACTAAGGCTGTCGAGCCCCACTGCCGTCGTTAAAGCAGGTCAGTGGCAATGGTTCCGTATGGCATACTACCGCAAAACACAATATCTGTCCAAACACCAATCCTCATTCACGCAAAATACACAGGAACGTAATAACTGTAATTATTATGCAGGCTATACAAATAAACCAACTGACTCTTCAAGTTTTTCAAGAATTCATTGAAACCGTAGCGTGGCGGCCTGTACACAGCCAGCTAGAATCTTTCCGTCTCAACCACAGCCAGTTGCTGCTACTCTCTGCTACTCCAGATAAGTTCTTTACTGTGCGATGCAACTCTTGGCCACTGAATCCGACGTCTCTGAGGAACCGGGTTGTGGAGTGTGCCACAAATCCTCGACAACCCACTTCCACTGGATAAACCCGGACTCTCCATCCTCGCTGTTCTGCTTCAGTGGCCAGCTGAGCATACCGCAGTTTCTTCCTCTCATATGCCTCATCTACAGCATCCTCCCATGGCACTGTTAGCTCTATCAGTTGAACAATGCGTGCTGATCCAGACCACAAAACAATATCTGGTCGGAGGTTAGTGGTGGCAATCTCAGGTGGAAAAATAAGCCATTGATCAAGATCAGCCAGCATTTTCCAGTCCCTAGCAGCTTCCAGTTGTCCTGGGCGAGAATTGGTTTTAGCACCTTTTCTTGGTGGTTGCTCGCCTGGGCGGAAGAATATTGTCTTCTGTGTGTAATGTTTTGCTAGAACAGGTGGCAACTTATTGGTCATGTTACGCTTGTCTTACAATGCTGAAGCCAAACATCGGAGTACTTGGTCATGGCGCCAAGTAAACCGACCTTGGCTAAGAGCCACCTTACATCCTGTCAAAATGTGCCTTAATGTGGCAGGTGATGAACACAAAGGACAAGAGGGATCCTCTCCTATCCAGAGGTTTAGGTTCTGTGGTGATGAGAGAACATCATATGTTGATCTGATAAGGAAACTGATCCTACTCTCTTCCATTGACCAAAGGTCTTGCCAGCCCATCTTGCGTTGTTCCACACTCTTCCATCTCATCCACTCTCCCTGCTTGGCCTGGGAAATGGCCTTTATACACCTCATCCTCTCCTCCTGCTATCGCACCTCGTTGACTACCAGTTCCTTCTTTGAGCTGGGGCTGCCTTGTGCCATTTAGGAGGAGCTAAACTGAGCCCAAAACCCCCTCTTCCATGCTGTACCTGTCCAATGATATCACCAATTTGAAGGGCAGCCTTTGCCTCTTCCACAGATTTCTTTGCTGACCACTTTCTACCAGTTTTTAACACAGGTGCTGCCTCCCTTACACATTTGTCGCGTGACTCTACTAAGGTCATTTCCAGTCTGACCTTGGCGCACTTAAACTCCTCGGTTAAAGCAGAGACTGGCAGCTGCAATATTCCTTTACTATAAAGTCCTACTCTGCTGAGGCAGCGTGGAACTCCCAACCATTTCCTGATATATGAACTTATTAAAGCTTCCAGCTTATCCACTGTTGTCAAAGAAACCTTGTACACGGTCAGTGGCCTCAGCAACCTCGGCAGTAGACCAAACTGAAAGCACCAGAGTTTTAGTTTGCCTGGTAGAGCACAGCTGTTTATGCTCTTCAACCATTCCACTGCTTGTCGCCTAACTTCTCCCCCTCGAACTGTGTCCTTTAGATCACCATCGTACCATCTCCCAAGACTCTTCACTGGCTTCTAAGAAACTGTTGGTATTGCTTCACCATTAATGAAGAATGTTTTATCTACTACCTTGCCTTTAATTATCGAGATGCTCCCTGATTTAGAGGGCTTAAATTGCATTCGTGCCCATTCAATGTTATCTGTTAACTTACCCAATAACCGATTAGTGCAGGCTACCGTTGTAGTCATGGTTGTCATGTCATCCATGTATGCTCTGATTGGTGGTAGTCGCATTCCAGAAGCCAAGCGCTCTCCTCCTACTACCCATTTTGATGCCCTAATGATTACTTCCATTGCCATGGTAAAAGCCAGTGGAGAAATGGTGCATCCTGCCATTATTCCAACCTCTAAGCATTGCCATGTAGTGCTGAATTCTGGAGTTGAGAAACTAAATTGCAAATCTCCAAAATAGGCTTTCACTAAATTTGTTATCGACATCGGTACCCTGAAAAAATCAAATGCTGCCCAAAGAAGCTCATGTGGCACTGACCCATATGCATTAGCCAAATCCAGGAATGTCACATGGAGCTCCTTCTTCTCCTTTTTAGCTGATTGAATTCGTTGCCAGATAACATTGATGTGTTCTAAGCATCCTGAGAACCCTGAAATGCCCGCTTTTTGAACTGAAGTGTCAATGAAGCCATTCTTTAATAGGTAGGTTGACAATCTCTGAGCAATAATGCTGAAGAAAATCTTACCTTCGACGTTTAATAGTGAAATAGGACGAAACTGACTGATGCTTGTAGCATCTTTTTCTTTAGGTATAAAGACTCCACCTGCTCGGCGCCATGCTCTAGTTACAACCTGCTTTTCCCATGCCACTTTTATCAATTTCCACAGAATTCGTAGAACTCCTGAAGCACTCTTGTACACTCTGTACAGAACTCCATTAGGCCCTGGAGATGATGAAGCCCTTGCCTTTCTCACAGCCTGCTCTACCTCCTTCCACTTAGGTGCACAGACCTCCATTTGGTATTCTGGTGGATTGATAGGTGGGATGTCTGACGGAATTGACATAGGCTCATTCCTTTTTGCATCTATAGACCATTTCAACGGCTATTTATAGATGGAAGGAAGTGACGTGTTTGGCCCTCAGACGTTTCCGGTTAGTTACCGCGCACATTCAAAACAACAGACGGGAGGCGTTTTTTTATGGCAATTGTTCGATTATTTTCTTATTCATTTGATAAAACATGTCCAAATTTAAATTAGGGGCGTGCTGTTCGGTTGTTGGCTGTTCTCTCAGGCCTGGAACTAACTTGCTTTCGGAAATCAAAGCGTTTAGATTTCCGAAAACCAAAAAAACACCGTGACGCCTGGATTGAGGCAGTGAAGAGAGAAGGCTGGATACCAACTAGCAACTCTAGGATATGCAGCACACATTTTATCTCTGGTTAGTAAACGGCATTTGTGTCACTAAATAATTTGTATTTCTATACGTTAACTAGTTAAGTATGATGAATAATTATTTGAGCTAGCAGTTTGGCTCCGTCATTGTTTTCATATGCAGATAGCATGTAACGTTAAATAGCTAACGTTAGCGTTTTGATACGTTTGCAGTGAAAAAGCCAGATTTTTATTTCCGTTTCATTTCTAAATGTACTGTGGGCTATAATTAGGAAAGTAGCCGTACATTAGTTGTCTAGCTATCCATTCAGCTGACAGCAGTGTATAACACTTTACAATAATGTTTTATTGTGTAACATTAGCTAACTGCATTATTTCACAAAATATACCGATAAACAACATTTTTCATCACTTATTAAGCTTGTTTAATGTTAATTCCAACATGCACTAATGCATTAAACAATAACAGTATGGTTATTTTTTTCATTGCTCATTAACCTGGTTAATTTAAACATTTACATTTAATCATTTAGCAGACACTTTTATCCAAAGCGACTTACAAATGAAGAGAGCAATAAAAGCAGTCAAATCATCTTATATTAAGTATTAAAGTAATATACTTTTATTACAAATATGTTTTAAATTATTGTGTTTTAAAGTTTTAACCCGATTTTGCCATAGGCCACTAACAAGCTGTACATTGTGAACAATTTTAAATGTATTAGACTTGCTGTAAAATGTTATTTGTTTGTTCATGATACCTAAAATATACTAATACAAGATCCTTTTTAAAGTGTTACAGTGCAGTATGCAGTGGTCATACTGATAGCTAGCTAGCTATTGATGATTACATTAAAAATGCTCTTGGTCTTTGTTATCTATCTTTAACCAGTGATGTGCAAAATATATAACCTATCCCAATAATGTTTTTCTACTTGTGTCTTTAGGAAAGCCATCAGATGATCCTCTAAGTCCAGATTACATACCATCAAAGCTTCCTCACAGACCTGACACCTCCAGAAAAATGGACCGATATCAGAGGTCTCTGAGACGGGCATCAGAGGTCTCTGAGATGAGCATTGGAGTTCAGCCTACTGAGGAAGTGCAGGACATGGACATAGATGTAACACAGGTTAAGTCCTTCAATGATATGTGTGTTGGAACAGATCTCACTATGAGTGATATTGAAGATATGCAGAAACTGAACACATCTTACAAAGAGCAAGTGAGAAGCCTAGATTCAAAGGTACAAACTCTCACCTGTGAGAGGAAACAACTGAAATCTGATGTGGATTTAAACGATGATCAAATCATTCACTTCTACACTGGCCTTCGCTCATCCAAAGTGTTTTTTGCCCTTTTGACATATCTCACCACTGCTTGGAGTCCGAGAACACAGAGTCCTCCAACACCTCTCCAGTTTTACTTGGTCTTAATGAAACTGAGACTTGGCCTCACTCATAAAGATCTTGCCTTCAGGTTTCATTGCAGTTGTGCAACAATCTCAGCAATATTTCACGACTGGTTGAACGTGATGACACAGCATTTCAGCTCTCTAATTCATTGGCCTTCTAGGGAAGAGATAAAAAAAAATCTTCCTGTCCTGTTCAAAAGCCCCCCGTTCAATTCAGTGAGGTGTATCATAGACTGCAGCGAGATTTTTATTGACCGACCAAAATCACTCAGTGCAAGAACAATGACATACTCCAACTATAAGTCCCACAACACCATCAAATTCCTGGTTGGCATCAGTCCAACAGGGTCAATCACATTCCTTTCCAAGTCTTGGGGTGGTAGAGCCAGTGACAAAACAATCACAAAATCATCTGGTTTAATTGATCTTTTGGAAGAGGGAGACATTGTCATGGCTGATAGAGGGTTCAGTTTCCCTGAGTATTTTGCTGCGAAAGGAGTCCAGCTACTCATACCAGCTTCAACCCGTGGAAAGACACAGCTTTCAGGACAAGAAGTGTCTGTGTCACGTCAAATGTCAAGGTTGAGGATTCATGTGGAAAGAGCTATTGGTCGAATTAAAAAGTACTGCATTTTAAGACAAACACTCCCTATAAACTTGGTGAAGCGAAGATCAAAGACACAGTGGCAACTGTAGATAAAATTATTTTGGTTTGTTCTGCATTATCTAATTTGGACAAGTCATTAATTCGGTAACAAAAATACATGAGACACTGACAAGTGGTTGAAAACCTTTTATTTTGTTATTGAATGATTGTGTACAGAATTATGTATATCTGTTGTATATAGATTTCTATTGGATTTATGTTTGGTCTTTAATTATTATTTTTTCTATTATCTACAATTATTAAACATTTGTTTGTTAATAAGAATATTTGTTGTCCTGCAAATGATTGAATGTATTAATTAATAAAATAACAATTTTAACAAATTACTTGGAAGGTTGTGTATGAATTCACATTTATTTGGATTATGGTGAACACACTGAACAAAACCATTGCTCACCAGGGTGCCTTTTTAAGCCTACACATCTCAGATGAAACACCTTGTGACAGACAGAGCACTGTGTGACACATGTTTTAGACCTGCTTTTACACAAACAGGAAGTCTCTGGAATCAGAAATTGTTTCATCAGTTTGTGAGTGCAAATTTCTGTGAGAATGTGCTGTCTGTAGAAGAGGTCCAGTTTTGTTCTGATCTGAGCCCAGTACTCTTTAGAGAACTCCACTTTCTGAATGTGGCAGTCCTCTGTTGTCCAAATGACAAAGAAAGATGTTTCGAGTTCACACACTGCCATTTGCCCCTGAACTTGTGCATAGTATGCATGGTTCTGTTTAAGCTCAAAGTTTTTTCCCAGACAGAAATCTTTGCTCTTGATAGCATCAGTTATGGACATATTTGCATACTTTAACGGGCATTTTATTTCAAGTGTTGCACGTGGGCAGCACTTGCAATGGACTATTCGATCTGGGCTGGCTCCTAAATGAGGAAACTTTGGATTTACTACTAACCCTATTTCTTCCACTATCAAGCTGTCATGACAAGTTATCTGGTTTGAAGTAAATGCTTCTCTAGCTAGTTTTTCATTATTCTTTCCCCAAGCTAAGGCTGGTACAATTCTGCTGGATGTGTAGCCCATGATTTTAGATGTCACGCTAGCTTGACTTGTCTTGCTTCTTAACACTTCATTAAAGTGGCTAGCGGTGATTCTGCCCTGTCTCTGCTCAAACCACTGTTCACAAGAGGACTGACCCAGTGTACTTTCTTGGAGGTGCTTACAATTCTGTTCATTAAAGTAAGTAGGGATGGTTTGCATGATTTTATCTAGCTCATTTTGTAGTTCATCTTGTGACAAACTGTGCTTCTCATCAAAAAGCTGTGTAAGGGGCTTTGGCAAGTTTGTTGCATCTACAGTTCTGTCGGTACAAGGTGTGTCAGCCGGAACTGCTACGTGTGATTCCTCACTAGTATCTGCCTCAGCTGTAGTCAGAACATCAACCCTGTCTGTGTTCTCCTGCTCTCCCTCAGATGCAGTGTCTGTATCACTACCTACAGTTATAGTGGTAAACAGTGCACAGTCTGGGATCTCATTCTGAAATCAGAATCACATTAAGTCATAGTCAAATTTATTTGTGTAGCACATCTCAATACAGATAATTTCCCCAAAAAAAACGAGTGAATTTATATGTTGATGACGGTATACACTGTAAAAAATGATCGTGATTTTAACGGTAAAAGACTGTAAAAATGCTACAGTGCAAAACCGTTAATTGGTTAACAGAAAGTTTCCTTACTATATACGGTAAATAACTGTGATAGATCTAATGGTACATTTAATGTAATTTTACTGTAAAATACCGTTAAATTTACAGTTTTTGAAAGTGAAAAAGAAAACTCATTGTATAATTTACAGTGAAAAACCATAAATTGACATTCCCACAAATCCCTGCGTGACACTTCACATTTGAAGTATTTTTGTTGAAATAACTATGTTTCTTCATAGTTTTCTTAGTTTTTTCTAATCAGTTATGTACATTAGGGTTTTATGTTACATTTAATGTTGTTAAATTAATGTTTATTGCATTTTTAAAATTTCATGTGTGTTACCATGATGGTGTTTAATGTTTGTGCGAATGACACTGTGCAGCTTCTATATAGTAGTATTAACTTTCTTGTGAAAGAGGTGCTTGTGAAGAGCTTTGATTTATCATGTGACTCTCATCACTGCTGTGAAGATTGTTGGTTGTCAGTGCATTACAATGTTACAAAACAGAAATTAATACTTTAATAGGTCCGTGAATTAACATTATATCAAAATACGGTTTATTACTGTAAATTTTAAGTTAAGTCTGTAAAACCAATAACGTTGCTACCGTATTTTTGACGGTAAAGTTCTGGCAACCACAGCTGCCGGTTTTTTATCGTAAAAATTACGGTTTTATTTTTTACAGTGTAGTTACATATCTGTATTGCATTTGATTTACATTATTTGATAACACTTTAGAATATGGTTCCTTCGGTAATGAATACCTACACAGGAACAAATGAGTAACACAATATTAACAATCTAGTAGCTAATCAAAATCATAACTACTTTTTTATGACCTTATTTGTCCTTAAAAAGTTCTTATTTGACGATTTAATACATACAAATGCACACATATATACTGTATGTGTATGGAAAAACATGAAATGTGTTCTTACGGTTTTTATTTATTTCACAGATATAGTTAGATACATGTATGGTGACTATATCCATATATGTATTCATGTATGTGACTATCCATGCAAACCATATAGGAACATGTGTTTTGCATATATTGTCATCAGGTTTCTGCAAATTCCTTACCTTCAATGACTTAAAAAGCATGCTTGGTGAGACCGGTGTGACTACACTGGGTAAGATGGGCTCCCTACTCTGAATTGCTCTTTGTCTGACAGGCTTGGAAAAGTCTATGTCTGCTACTGGTTTTGGATCAATCTAAAACAAAGTGGGATTATACATTTACTGCGAGTATCTACTTTTATATAAAAGCAGCAACACACCCCTTATGAAAATTAACTATGGTTATTAACCAAGTAAAAGAAGTCTAGCAACCATGTTTTTGTTTAGTTTTTTGATACTCATTTGTATAACCACAGTTTTATTATAAATGCCATGGTTAAACTATGGTTAGTGTTACAAAACTATGGTTAATTTTGTGGTTACCATGGTTTAACTACAATAATCATGTTTTCTATTTGCAGTAAAACCATAGTTCATTTTCATAAGGGATGTGATTAGAATTAGAATTTTAATTTAACATGAATTAGAACAACAACAATAAAACACGTTAGCCAGAATTTAATTGCATGCACCTTCTTGTTTATTCGTGACCACATGCAGGGCTCAGATGTCACAGATGGAGCATTCAAACCTTCTCTAACACACTGTTCCACAGCAACCAGGATGTCAGCAACATGGCTACACACTTCACCTAACCTAACCACAAATATTTCCAAACGTATGAAATAATTAATTATGCAATAGGTAATAATATAATACAACAATTCGTTTACTAGAGGATTAGAAATGTGATTTATTATTTGAATAGAGTTATTTACCCAGCCATGCAAGTGCAATGCCCACTAATAACCTCCCCGGTCACCTTAGCAACGAACCATGCAGAGTACGTTTTTGACAATGTCTGACTTGCTCCAACTTCACCAAATACAAGACAAATATCGTCCACATTATAGGAACAAATGTTTCCATCTTTTCCACTAAGGAAATAGTTGTAAGTATCTAGGCTACGATATGCCTTGACCGCTTCTCTCGTGTAGACACACTCGGTCTCAACCAGATAATGGTACACGTCTGGATACGACACTTCAGGTAAATGTTTTACGTTCTGAGTGAATAGTTGTCGCCTCAGCGTCTGATTTAAAGGGTCCGGTAATTCCACGCTATCGCCTATTTGAATTTTTTTTAAATATCTTAACTGTTCTGGTTTAGCTAGACTTAAAAAGTATGCGCTAGTCATTTTGTTTTGACAGCTCTGTGCTTTAAAAATGGCGACACCGGAAGTGGTTCAGGGCCAGACATGCGCAGTAGCGTTCCAAAGCGTTTGTTATTGTTTACGTCCTTGAAATGGTCTATATGCGTTTCCTCCAAATATCTCTCTAGCTCAACCCTAGATGCTTTTAAAGTGCCATTCTTCTCACTGGTGAATAACTTCTTTACGAATTTGAACGGGTCTTTATAGAAATTAGCCCTCGCACGCTCCTTCTTTTTGTAGCGTTTCCGTAGGCGCTCAGCTCTGCGTAATGTTGCAAGCTTATCTTTTATGGCCCTTTATAAGAGATTGAGTCCCTCCTTCTGACTTTGTTCTGCTCTTTTCCATTGCTTCCTCAGCTGTCTCCTTTCTCTAACTAACCCTTACATTTTCTGCTGCCGTCTAGACATTCCAGGAGTAGTTTGTACTTTTTCCTTCCTTTTTTCCACACCAAACCTCTCACTTCCATATGCGTAAATGATGTCCCCAAATTTATCCAGGTTCTTTTCAACTGTACCAGTTAATCTTTCCAATGCAAAGCATAGATCTGTGTTTACCCATGCAGTTTTCTCACAAGCTCTTGGCCATCTAACTCCAGGCCTATGCCCGTTGAGGTTCTTTTCTCTCTTATGCTGGTTAGTCTGACCGGGTCCACAAGTATCCATGTGTTCATCACTAACTGTGCAAACCCTCCTGTCCTCTATGACAGGGGTGCTGATATCCTGCGAACTGTGGTTTGCTTCCTGTTGCTGGATTTCATTCGACTGACTTGACTGACTTCGTAAGAAGTACTGATCAATGTGAGGCCCTTGTCCCTTCTCCCTCAAGCATTTCATTTTCCCTTGATGAATCTTCAAACCCCTGACCGTTGTCGCCTTGCTCCAGCCACAGACACAAGCTTGGAGTTCAATGAATTTGCTAACTGCAGAACCTGAACTAGTCTTTTGTGAAGTACTCTCCATACTCATATCCGTTTCCATTCCAAAGTCATTAACCATGTTGTCCAACATTGAGTCATCTTCCGCCCCCGCTCTCGCAGGCTCTAGGGATATTTTCCTCTTTAATTTCTCAGAAGCCTTGGGCGGGTGTCTCCAGCATCCTGTAAACAGAGCTGGATACTGCCGACAAGAGTAGCTAACCCTTACCAGCCCCATTGGGGTCTCTTTCCTCCTGTCAGCTGTCTCTCCAGGCTGTCACAAGGTCTTTCCCTTGTTGCCAGCAGCACTATTCACCGCAGTCACTGGACGTATCCAGATCTTCATGATTTCCATTACACGAGAGTAGATGTTAAAACTTCATGCTGATTTGTACTCAGCTTTCGCCAAGATAAGCACCAACTAAGACGTAGCTTTACAGTAATCTATACTTCTCCATCCATTTACGCTTCTTTCCATATGGTGATGTGAATCTCCTTCTGTCTGGTGTTAATAGCTGCAGTGTATTTTGCGCGTCAGCACACACAACGGCTGCAACCACAGTGCGGTCTCCCCATGACAACCGTCTGGATTGAGCTGAGTAGGGGACATTTCTAGGGTCTTCAAGTGGGCACCTTCCGTCCTCAGTGTTTCGTCGACTAGCCCACGACACCTCAAGAGGGCTCGACAGTGACTCTGGCATCCCAGAGTCACCCCCCTCCGTCCCCCACTCAACTCAGCCCAGCTTACTACCCTTTACATCCTTCCTGCTGCTGAGGTTGCTCCTTCCTCATAGTCCACGTGTGACCAAACCACAGTTTCTCTCTCCGCAACCCGACCATACGCGCCAACCCGTTTGACTAAGGCTGTCGAGCCCCACTGCCGTCGTTAAAGCAGGTCAGTTGCAACGGCTCTGTTGCAGAGGGACTATTTGCTATGTAGGCCGGGGTGGAACCCGGAACCTTCGTTTGTTATTGTGCTTCCCCTGGTCCTAGTTAAGCTGTTGCTCACCGGATGTTTAGGCTGGTGTTGTTGCCGTTTTGCAAGCCGCTTTTCTGTACTGGCTGCCGAGTTTATTAAAAAGGATAAACAGCCATGTCTGCGTGCATCTTTAAATACTCGGGTTACCACACTGGTGACGAGGATTAAAACCGATATTAACCAAGCCAAGGTCCCAGGAAGTCAGCCGGTTCGGCAGCAAAGAAGTTGGCGCATAAGTAAACAAAAGTTATGACTGCTACTGTCGGCTCGCTCAGTGAGTTCTCTGAGAAGGATGGCGATTGGGTGGAATATGTCGAGAGACTGGAGCACTTTTTCCTGGCTAATGAAATTGTGGATGAGGAGAAACAACGATCAATCCTCCTGAGTTTGTGCGGGGCTAAAACGTACAGATTGATCCGAAATCTTGCAACGCCGCAGAAACCGGGAGAGATCAGGTTTAATGAAATTGTGGAGAGGGTGCAAAATCACCTCAACCCTAAGCCCTCGGTGATTGTGCAGCGCTTCAAGTTTCACACTCATTCACGCAACCCAGGAGTGTCAGTGGCGGAGTTCGTGGTGGAGCTGAGGCAGCTATCCGAGCACTGTGAGTTCAGGGCAGTGCTGGAGGACATGTTGCGGGACAGGTTAGTCTGTGGAATTAACGATGACTTCATACAGCGCCGCTTATTGGGTGAAGCCACACTGACTTTCAAAAAGGCTTTAGACATTGCCCTAGCCATGGAGACGGTGGCAAACAACACGATTGACATGAAAAATGCAGGCGGAGGGCCGCTATCAGATACTGCCCATTTTGTAGCAAAAGAAGGCAAAAGTAGTTCAGGAAAACCCACGTGTTATCGTTGTGGGGGTCCGCATTTTGCGAATGACTGTGGCTTTAAAGACGCCGTTTGCCATAATTGCCAGAAAAGGGGGCATATTGCAAAAAAGTGCAGGGGTGCTAAAACTAAACAGACAAAAGGATGGGGAAAAGCACCTAAGCCCAACACACATCACCTGCAGAGTGAGGATTTTGAGGAGCAGTGCTCATTCAACAAGTTTAATATCCGTGGCCAGCCCCGGGCTCAGCCCATATACGCAACAATTAAAGTAAATGGCAAAGAGCTGAACATAGAAGTGGACACTGGGGCCTCAGCTTCAGTAATCAGTCAAACTACATTCAACAGGTTGTGGAGCTCAGGGGGTGCATCGGCAATGGAAGAGACGAGTATTAAGCTCAGAACGTATACGGGTGAGTGCATTCCACTCGCGGGGGCTATATCAGGAATAGCAGGCTGCGGTGACACTGCTTGTGGTTGAGGGGGAGGGACTGAGCTTGTTGGGGCGGGATCTCCTCCAGAAAATTCACCTGAATTGGGGACAGATCTGGGGTGAAATCAAACATACCACTGTGGTACAGGACATCATAGGGAAGTATGCGGATGTCTTTAAAGAGGAACTGGGTACCCTCCGAGGGACCACGGTTAAACTGTGTGTTGACCCCAAAGCACAACCGCGTTTCTTCAAACCGCGAACAGTACCATATGCCATGAAAGCAAAGGTGGAGGCGGAGTTGGAAAGGCTGCAAAGGGCAGGGGTGATCGAGCCCGTGGAGTTTTCTGACTGGGCAGCCCCAATAGTGCCAGTGGTGAAGGAGGACGGGGAAGTGCGCATATGTGGGGATTACAAAATGACCATTAATCAGGCCTCACAGCTCGACACCTACCCCCTACCGCAAGTGGAGGACCTATTTGCTACACTAGCAGGTCGAAAAACATTCACTAAACTAGACATGAGTCACGCATATCAGCAACTTTTGCTGGATGAAGACTCTAAGTAATATGTGACTATAAACACTCACAAGGGCCTATTCAAGTATAACCGCCTGGTGTTTGGCGTGGCCTCAAGCCCGGCTATTTTCCAACGCACCATGGACAATCTGTTTCAGAACATTCCCCAGGTTGCTGTCTACCTGGATGACATTCTCGTCACAGGTAAAACAGAAGAGGAACACCTGGAAAACCTTGACCTGGTGTTAAAGAGAATGTCTAAGGCGGGGCTGCGTCTGAAGTGCAGTAAGTGTGTTTTTCAAGCTCCTAGTGTCACATATCTGGGCCATCGGATTTCAGCTCAGGGCTTGTCTCCAGTCGAAGACAAAGTGAGAGCAATTAAGGAAGCTCCAACACCAAAGGACGCTGCGGAGCTCAGGTCGTTCCTGGGTCTAGTCAACTATTATGGGAAGTTTTTACCAGACCTCTCGACCGTGCTGGCCCCACTCTACCTGCTGCTACACAAAGGCTGTGTGTGGAGATGGCAGCAGGATCAGGACGACGCTTTCCAGCACGTAAAGGGACTGTTACACTCAACACGACTGCTGGTACATTTTGACCCAGACAAGGAGGTCATTCTATCGTGTGATGCCTCCCCGTATGGACTGGGGGCAGTTCTTTCGCACCGCATGGAGGATGGAAGCGAAAAGCCAATCAGCTATGTGTCACGTACTCTTGCTGCTGCACAAAAGGGGTACTCGCAATTAGAGAAGGAGGGCCTGGCGGTTGTTTTTGCAGTAAAGCGTTTCCACCACTACCTGTTTGGTCGCCCTTTTACCAACTTCACAGACCATAAGCCTCTAATGGGTCTGTTCAGTGAGACAAAGGGCATTCCACCCATGGCCTCAGCAAGAATACAGCGCTGGGCATTAACCCTGTCAGCTTACCAGTATAGCATAGAGTACAAGGCGGGTAGTGACAATGCAAATGCTGATGCTTTTAGCCGTCTGCCTCTCCCAGACACACCACACCACACAGGCTTTCCCCCAGAGACTGTTTTTCTGATGGACAGACTGTCACAGGCTCCAGTGACAGCAAAGCAAATAAAGCTGTGGACTGAAAGAGACCCAGTGTTGTCGCAGGTGAAGAGGTGGGTGATGCAGGGGTGGCCTGCCACTGTGGAGCAGGAGGGGTTCAAACCTTACATCAAGCACAAACTTGAATTAAGTGTCCTTGATGGCTGTCTCCTCTGGGGTTCCAGAGTGATTGTCCCACCTCCAGGGCGGACTCAAGTGATGGATGAGCTACATGAGGCTCACCCCGGGGTTTCCCGTATGAAAAGTCTTGCCAGATCATTTGTGTGGTGGCCTGGGATGGACAGTGCTTTGGAAGAAAAGGTGAAGGTATGTTCTCAGTGTCAAAGCAACCTGAAGATGCCAGCGGCAGCGCCACTACACCCATGGCAGTGGCCCGGCCGTCCGTGGTCCAGACTTCACCTGAATTTTGCTGGCCCATTTATGGGTCGAATGTTTTTAGTGCTAGTGGACGCGCACTCCAAGTGGCTCGAGGCACAGATCATGTCAAATATTACTGCACCTACTACTACAGACACACTGAGAAGCATTTTCGCAACACAGACACAATTGTGACAGACAACTGTCACAATAGTGAACCTCACTTTCACCAGTGAGGTTTTCAAGGAATTTATGAATAGAAACAGGATTCGCCATGTCTGCACTGCCCCCTATCATCCCGCGTCCAACGGCTTGGCAGAGCGGGCTGTGGAGACTTTCAAAGAGGGCTGCGGAAGATGTCAGGACAATCTCTGGAAACCAAGCTCGCACGCTTCCTGTTTCAATACAGGATTACTCCACACACCACTACTGGAGTGTCTCCAGCTGAGATGTTGCTGGAGAGGAGACCAAAGTCTCATCTAGACCTCCTCCAGCCAGACATCAGAGCGAGGGTTGCCAGGTATCAGGAGGAGCAAAAAGCAAGGCGGGACCAACATGCCAAAGAGAGACATTTTCACCCAGGGGACAGTGTGTATGTCTTTGCCATAGGTTCACCCTGGTTGCCAGGTTATCCACCGCCAGACAGGACCGGTATCTTTTGTTGTGGAATTAGGTGATGGTAGGCAGGTGCGCAGGCACCAAGATCACTTGCGGGTCCGCCATGATGGGGGAGGGAAGAGTTCTCACGGGGTTTCATGCAAAGACAGTGTGGGCGGCTCTGCAGAGGCCGTGCCAGTCGCTCCAGGGCACGCGGAAATGTCACATGAGGGTCTGTCTGAGCCCTCAAAGGAGGCACCTGATGAATTGTCGGAGCAGGCAGCTACGGCTGACCCTGCTCAGAGCCTACCTGGGGGACCAGAGCCTGCCTCCAGTCCGGAGGACACCATTCCTGAGCTTAGGAGATCTAAGAGACAACACAAGCCTCCAAACAGACTGTCATGTTAAGCTATAGATACAAACATTAAATATACCATATAAAAGGGTGTTGTTGGTTTAACAAAAATTTGATGTTCATATTGTTACCAATGTTTCTCCTGGTAGAGAGGCACTTATCTTTCAGTGTGTGTATTAATGTTTTATGTTTGCACTTAAAGAGGGAGAAGTGTTGCAGAGGGACTATTTGCTATGTAGGCCAGGGTGGAACCCGGAACCTTCGTTTGTTATTGTGCTTCCCCCGGTCCTAGTTAAGCTGTTGCTCACCGGATGTTTAGGCTGGTGTTGTTGCCGTTTTGCAAGCCGCTTTTCTGTACTGGCTGCTGAGTTGATTAAAAAGGATAAACAGCAATGTCTGCGTGCATCTTTAAATACTCGGGTTACCACAGGTTCCGTATGGCATACTACCGCAAAACACAATATCTGTCCAAACACCAATCCTCATTCACGCAAAATACACAGGAACGTAATAACTGTAATTACTATGCAAGCTATACAAATAAACCAACTGACTCTTCAAGTTTTTCAAGAACTCATTGAAACCGTAGCGTGGCGGCCTGTACACAGCCAGCTAGAATCTTTCCGTCTCAACCACAGCCAGTTGCTGCTCCTTTCTGCTGCTTCAGATAAGTTCTTTACTGTGCGACGCAACTCTTGGCCACTGAATCCGACGTCTCTGAGGAACCGGGTTGTAGAGTGTGCCACAAAACCTCGACAACCCACTTCCACTGGATAAACCTGGACTCTCCATCCTCGCTGTTCTGCTTCAGTGGCCAGATGAGCATACCGCGGTTTCTTCCTCTCATATGCCTCATCTACCGCATCCTCCCATGGCACTGTTAACTCTATCAGTTGAACAATGCGTGCTGCTCCAGACCACAAAACAATATCTGGTCGTAGGTTAGTGGTGGCAATCTCAGGTGGGAAAATAAGCCGTTGATCAAGATCAGCCAGCATCTTCCAGTCCCTAGCAGCTTCCAGTTGTCCTGGGCGAGAATTGGTGTAAACACCTTTTCTTGGTGGTTGCTCGCCTGGGCGGAGGAATATTGTCTTCTGCGTGTAATGTTTTGCTAGAACAGGCGGCAACTTATTGGTCATGCTACGCCTGCCTTCCAATGCTAAAGCCAAATATCGCAGTACTTGGTCATGGCGCCAAGTAAACCGACCTTGGCTAAGAGCCACCTTACATCCTGTCAAAATGTGCCTTAATGTGGCAGGTGATGAACACAAAGGACAAGAGGGATCCTCTCCTACCCAGAGCTTTAGGTTCTGCGGTGATGGGAGAACATCATATGTTGACCTAATAAGGAAACTGATCCTACTCTCTTCCATTGACCAAAGGTCTTGCCAGCCCATCTTGCGTTGTTCCACACCCTCCCATTTCATCCACTCTCCCTGCTTGGCCTGGGAAATGGCCTTTATACAGCTCATCCTCTCCTCCTGCTTTCGCACCTTGTTGACTACCAGCTTCCTCCTTTGAGCTGGGCCTGCCTTGTGCCATTTAAGAGGAGCTAAACTGAGCCCAAAACCCCCTCTTCCATGCTGTACCTGTCCCACGATATCCCCAATTTGAAGGTCAGCCTTTGCCTCTACTACAGCTTTCTTTGCTGACCACTTTCTACCAGTTTTTAACACAGGGGCTGCCTCCCTTACACATTTATCGCGTGACTCTACTAAGGTCATTTCCAGTCTGACCTTGGCACATTTAAACTCCTCGGTTAAAGCAGAGACTGGCAGCTACAATATTCCTTTACTATAAAGTCCCACTCTGCTGAGGCAGCGTGGAACTCCCAACCATTTCCTAATGTATGAACTTATTAACGCTTCCAGCTTATCCACTGTTGTCAAAGAAACCTCGTACACAGTCACTGGCCACAGCAACCTCGGCAGTAGACCAAACTGAAAGCACCAGAGTTTTAGTTTGCCTGGTAGAGCACAGCTGTTTCTGCTCTTCAACCCTTCCACTGCTTGTCGTCTAACTTCTCCCACTCGAACTGTGTCCTTTAGATCCCCATCGTACCATCTCCCAAGACTCTTCACTGGCTTCTCAGAAACTGTTGGTATTGCCTCACCATTAATGAAGAATGTTTTATCTACTACCTTTCCTTTAACTATCGAGATGCTCCTTGATTTAGAGGGCTTAAATTGCATTCGTGCCCATTCAATATTATCTGTTAACTTCCCCAATAACCGATTAGTGCAGGCTACTGTTATAGTCATGGTTGTCATGTCATCCATGTATGCTCTGATTGGTGGTAGTCGCATCCCAGAAGCCAAGCGCTCTCCTCCTACTACCCATCTTGATGCCCTAATGATTACTTCCATTGCCATGGTAAAAGCCAGTGGAGAAATGGTGCATCCTGCCATAATTCCAACCTCTAAGCATTGCCATGCAGTGCTGAATTTTGGAGTTGAGAAACTAAATTGCAAATCTCCAAAATAGGCTTTCACTAAATTTGTTATTGACATTGGTACTCTGAAAAAATCAAATGCTGCCCAAAGAAGCTCATGTGGCACTGAACCATATGCATTAGCCAAATCCAATTAAATAAAACAATAAAACAAATCCATATAAATACAATAAAACAAAACAAATATAAACAAGAAGTCATTTTATACAATATATATTTTTAAATGAACATATGATAAAAAATCCAAAACCTTTTCAGGCATAATCTCATTAAATATGTCCTTTAATGAAGTAACTTCATAAAAGAGCATTCTGCTCAACTACATCAGACGTTCATAATAATAACAGATAAAAACTTGCCATAGTTTTGTCCTTTTATCAGTAGCCAGTTTTGGTGTAACAAGTTGTACATTTTGTTGCCAATTAGTAAATGTAGTGGGTGTACAATTTCCAAATATGCCTAAGTGTAACTTGATCCCCTCCCATTAGGCTGATCTGATGTGTGTTGGTCTCCCTGACCCCTCTTTGTTTGGAATAATTTAATGTTACTCTGCCTTATTTGGGAAAGCTGGCCTACAGTAGCCTTAAGACATCTCATTTTCTAAATACAATTAAATAAACACATTTCTACAAATGGTGCAAACTCTGCTAGATTATAGATAAAAGATTCCCATTCCCCTGCCATTCTGTGATCGGCAGTGATCTGCAATCGGCAGATCATGATTTTGGTGATCGGTAATCGGTGATCGCCCCAAAAATGCTGATCGGAGCATCTCTAATAAAGATGTAGCTGTTAAAGAAGAGAGCTGCTTAATCAGCTCTGGGGCTGACTCGCTCAAACCTGGACAGACCTGGAGCCGGGAATCGAGTCATGTTAAAGGTCGTCCCTGTGCTTGTACATTATGAGGACCGGACACTTGACACCTCTGCGATCCTCGATGATGGGTCAGAGAGGACCATGTTGTTGCCAGCAGCAGCTAAGTGTCTTGGCATAAAGGGCAGTCCTGAAGCTCTTCCTCTGCGTACAGTCCATCAGGACATCCAGATCCTCCATGGGCACACAGTATCTTTCCGTGCAAACCCTCACACTAGCTATAAGATCAATGGTGCCTTCACAGTTGGCCGCCTCAGCCTAGCACAGCATACTTACCCTATTGACCGCCTGCAGAGGAAATACAAACACCTAAGTTGCATTCCCCTACCTGCCTTAAGAGATGCTCAGCCAACACTCCTTGTAGGCTCCGACAACCCTCAGCTGATAATACCTGTCGAGCCAGTCAGACTTGGTCCACCAAGTGGCCCAGCCGCAGTCCGCACCAGGCTTGGGTGGACTCTTCAAGGCCCTACCCTATTCATGGGGCGGCAAATCCAACCTGCACAGTGTCTGTTTACTTCATCTACGCCACCAATAGATGAGCTTTACAAGCATGTTGAGAGGCTCTGGCAAGTAGACACTTGTAGGGTAAGGACCAATCAGACACACACTAATTATTCATTATATACAAAGGTTTATGAAACTCCCAAACTAACAGTGTCATGTTACAGGGCATGCTAAGGAGATTTTACGACCTCCACAGGAATGTGGCCACGTGCACCAGAGAGAGACAATTGGGAAAACAGAAACCCTCTTTAAAACAGACTTTGCTGCATTAATCATAGACTAACTGATCTATAAATGAACATGCATAAAACTGTGAAAGAAACAGTGTAAATGGTTTACTGTCTCGTGTACTATTAGGTATATATTATGGCATGTACCCTGGTATACAACCAACTAACAATCAATGTAACCTCACCTGTATCATGCCTCCTACCTAATTAATCCTCATTTAATGACTCACACTTTGATGTAGATCACCTTCTTCTAGAATGCAGTGTGGATGTGTTATAGCTATCTGAGCATTAATGAAGGTATAACCACGCTGGGGACAAAGACTCGTAAATCAACTAAGAGCCACTTTCCCTCTCAGACATGTCACCTTTCTTATTGGTCGAGTTCAACCCTTAGGGGAGGATCTTTTCCAGGCTTTATTAGAGACAGTCCACATGTGACCTCCCTCTCTTAGTTCTTTCATCCAGCCGCAACACTGTTCTGGTGATACTGGGGACCCCCCCCCCCCCCCCTCCACGGGGGCCACAGGGCCCAGCAGGCCTCGATCAAACCAGATACCTCTCACAAAGAACCAAGGACAATCTCAGGAGTTTTGGAACAAAGACTCCAACCAACAACGACTCCAATCACCCACTCTTCCGACTTCCTCACTTCTCCTGGGTGCTCAGCGTGGCCTCAACAGGGCCCCAGGCCTTGACCAAACCATCCATGCGTTCCTGGAGAAAGAGAACTCTCAACCAACTTCCACTTGACACTGCCGGAACCATCAACGACTTCAATTTTCAACAACTTCAAGAATTGTTCCCACTACAAATGCAAGTATTCAATTCAATGAAATGTGAAAATGAAATTCTGATGGTTCTTCTCATAGTCCCTCTTCCGGTTTCCAATTTCATCCTATCACTAACCTATTTCTGTATTTCTGTATATATATATGTGTTTAGTTTATTTATGTTTATGATTTAATTAATAAAACTTATGCACTTTATGTATTTGGTTCTGATTTGCTTGCAATACAAAGTCCCTTTACTTTTTTTTTATCTTGCTACATGCTCAAAACGCTGTACATGCTAAGAAATAATTATTCTTCTGTGGGCAGGGAAGATACCCTTTTCTTAGAATAAATAATCAAAAGAGTTCGTTGGACGAACTGATTAATTGATTGTAATATTAATTTAGCCATGTCAAGTTAATCCAGTTAACTGACCCAAATATTCATAATTAATAATAACAAGTTATTATTGATTATTAATATTTCATATAGCTAGGTTCCTTACACACTGTACCTTACTGACACGAAAGAGAGGTGACTCGGTCAAAGCAGAATCAGCAGGCTGTAGCATTGCTTGAAGCCAAGACTGTCCGTATTTATGTAGATGGAATTCTCAGGTACGCCACACCATTGCTGCACCATGCAAGCATGCCACCTTTGCACTCTCCAAAGGAGTCCGTTATGCCCATGTTACGTAGTACTGAGAGGCGACTCTTAAAGGACCCCAAGCTAGCGGAAGCATACAAGATGGAAATGCAGAATCTCATTGAAGCTGTGAGGGAAGTCACTGAGGAGACCTCTACCAAAGAAGGATGGTACATCTCACATCATCTCGTCAGCCACAACGGAAAACCGCCTTGTCTTTAACTGCTCTCACCAGTACCTTGGGCAGACCCTGAACCAGTACCTGCTACCTGGTCCTACCCTTGGTGCCCCCTTGCTGGAAGTCTTAGTGAGATTTCGTGAACATCCCATCCCTGAAGATTGCCCTCTTCTAAGGTTCCTGTGGCGGGACCTGAAGGTGGAAGTGCCCCCAAGAACATTTGAGTGGCAAGTTTTGCCTTTTGGTGCAACCTGCAGCCCGTGCTGTGTGACATACGCCCTGCAGCGCCATGTTGTTGACCACTGCCGGCCGGACGATGACCTGAGATTCTCGGTTGAGAACTGCTTTTACGTCGATAACTGCCTGCAGAGCATGTGTACGCCAGGTGAAGCCAAACTGCTGGTGGATCGGCTCAGGGATCTTCTGGCTTCTGCAGGCTTTGAGTTGCGTCAATTGGCTCGCAGTGATCCAAGCGTCCTGAGCCACTTGCCTCAAGAGGCCAGATCTGAAAGCCTGGACCTGTGGCTGGCACAGGATAAGTCCAAATCTCTGGAGTCAACACTCGGTCTCAGCTGGAATTGGGCAACAGACTCCTTGAGCTACAAACATAGGCCTGTGACCTACGAGGTACCAACCCTGAGAAACATTTCCAGAGTTCTAGCTACTCAATATGATCCCTTGGGTTACATGTTACCTTTCTCCACCCAAGCAAAGCTCATCATTAGGTAGCTGTGGGATAAGAAGCGAGGTTGGGATGACTCTAACTTACCCGCCGAACTCCTGCAAGCCTGGTCCAGCTGGGAGGCTGAACCTGAGTCCTTACCTCTCCTTACCTTTCCACGTGCATATGTTCCTGCGGACGCCAACCTTGAGGGTGCCACCTGTGAGGTGCACATCTTCGCAGATGCCTCGAGCAAGCTTATGGAGCCGTAGCCTACATGAGAACTGAGGACAAGGAAGGCCAGATCCACCTGTCTTTCATCTTTGCTCGTTCACGAGTAGCTCCAAGACGTCTGCATTCCATACCACGCCTGGAGCTTTGTGGAGCTCTGGTTGCAGCGCAGCTGGCTCGTGTCCTTGAGAGGGAGCTTACCTTGACAGTGGCTCGAACTGTGTTGTGGTCAGACTCCACTACAGTACTAGCCTGGCTACACTCCCAGTCTTGCCGCTACAAGGTCTTCGTGGGCGCCAGAATAGCTGAGATACAGGAGTTAACGGAGAAGTGCACTTGGCGCTACGTGGACTCAGCGAACAATCCAGCTGATGATCTGACAAGAGGGAAGACCCTGGAGGCCCTAATAGATCCCAACCGATGGTTTCAAGGACCTCCCTTCCTTCTCCAGAACCCAGCCACCTGGCCAGAAAGACCCAGCACCGAGCCATTTGAGGACAGAGCAGAACTCCGGAAGGCCACCTTCTGTGGAGTAGCGGTTACCTCACCAATGTCGATCAGCAGGGATGACAAGGTGTACCATACCTGGCAGGAGCTCATAGATGCCACTGCTCAAGAAATCCTAGGACAAACCCCTTCCAGTTCACTGCCTAATGCTGAAGAGCACCAAGAGGCAGAGATGATCGTTCTCCAGCGAGCCCAACAACAGTCATTTCCAGAGGACTACAAACTCCTTGCAGCAGGGAAACCCGTCTCACCTGGGAGTCGATTACTTACCTTGGCTCCGGAGTTAGATAAATCCACAGACCTCATAAGAGTAGGAGGTCGGCTCCGACGTTTGGAAGGTCAAGACGACTTGAATGTCAGCGCTGGAGAGCTCAGCCTTCCATTCCCCGAATGGCGGACCTTCCCGCAGCATGTCTGTAAAGATGGGCAGACGCCAGGAGAAACGCTGGGGGATAATATTTAAGTGCTTAACAACCAGGGCGGTACACTTGGATCTCCTCAGAAATATGGATGCGGATGCTTACTTGATGGCCCTAAGACGGTTCATCGCCAGAAGAGGGACACCTGCAGAGTTGTTGTCAGACCAGGGGACCAACTTCAAAGGAGGAGAACGGGAACTTAGAGAGGCTTTTGCCAGTATGGAGCCAACCTTGCGGAAACGACTCCCGCGTCAGAGGATTAAGTTCCAGTTTAACCCCCCAGCAGCTCCACACTTTGGTGGAGTGTGGGAGAGAGAGGTCCGCTCTGTCAAGTCTGCACTTTACACCTGTGTGGGGGCCCAACCTGTTCATGAAGACGTCCTTCTTACAGTTCTCCTGGAAGTTGAGGCAATTCTCAACTCTAAACCATTGGGTTATGTATCTGCCGACATTGCGGATATCGACCCTGTGACACCCAATAGTCTGCTTATGGGGCGGCCTGATGGATCCCTCCCCCAAGTGGTCTATCCTGAGACAGAGCTCCTGAGCCGCAGACGTTGGCGGCATTCACAAGTTCCCTTTCGAGGGAACTCAACACTGCGTAGAGAATCGACACTTTGGGGACGCTCCCTTAGCGTGCGCCTCTGAAGTAAGAATGAAACTAATCCAATCCTGATTAGTGACGGCATGTGACGGCATAACCGGATGCATAAAAGTGACGCTGACACACACACACATCAGCTTTAGCTCTTCAGCAAGCGCTCTCTGTGAAACTGTCTGTCTTATTTGGTGTTGTTTGTCTGTGCAAAGCTCTGTATTATGGCGAGTGAACAATACACTAAGTGTGTGCACCCCTGCCCAAGATAATATATATGCCACGGGTGGGGACACGCATCAGCTGTGTGTGTGTGTATTGTTTAGGGGCGCAGCACGCACTGTCAGCTCTCGAGAGGGCTGCCTGTGCACACTGTGAAGCACTTCCTATTAGAGTGCTGCGCTCCCGCTTGGCTTTATTATTTCCTGATGATGGCCAGGCTCGCGATCCCCGCGGTTCGGGTCCCGCGTCCATTGAGGCGGTGCGACGGCTTAGATCGTGGTGATCGCAGAAGGATCTCGCGGATGAGAACGAGACTGCTGAGGCACCTTTTCTCTCATCATCCGCAGATTCTATGACACTCGTTCACGACGCAGAAGCCCGCGATGCGGCTTCTTCTGCCTGTGACGAGTGCCCAGTGCTCGAGCTATCTGTTTATAAGGAAGTAGATGTGCTCAGAATCGGGAACGAGCAACATGAGTCACACTCGCCGGCTTGTTTCTGCTTATGTAGAGCTCGTGGAGGTTGTGATGCGTGCTGTGGCCAGACTAAATAAATATATAAATAAATATATATATATATATATATATATATATATAAAATATATGAGCTGGCCACAAAATAAGCAGGATGATCCCCGTCAAAATGAACTAGACGAGAGATTCCTGCAGCACCGTTCACAACCTCAGAGCCGGGGCTTACTGTTTTTCCCAGATCTTTATAAAAATATAAATATATGTGTAGATCCTGGGAAAAACCCCACTCTTTACGTATCTCACCACATTCATTATATGTTTATTCGAATGTGGTGGGTGCGAGAGAGTCGGGTTATGGCAAGATGCCGCAGATGGAGGAAGCTTTAGCGATCTATCTTTCTCCTGTTCCAGCATCTTCACTTTAAGCCCCGGCGCTGCCCAACAAACCGTGCAGGGACACCTCTGCACTGGTTGGCTGGGCTTATATGGTGCAGGAAATCGATGTTGCTCTTCCGCCGTTAAAAACGTTTCGGGACACATTGGTTTCCAGCCGACGGCTGCACTGTCCGCCCCACTTTTTTGCGGCCAGGCAGCATTCACGTTCGCCAATCGAGAATCATTTTCGGTCCAGCCCTGCCGGAAACCCGCTTCAGGGGGTCGAGAACGAATCCCGATTAATACCCGAAGCCAGGCTCGAGAGCCTGGTTCCTTTGGTAAAATATTTAGAAAAGGTCAGGCTGGTGCGTGCCTGCACTCTATGACAATTTTGCAGGCGTACCAGGCCGATCTTTATCCCGTATCAGGCCGATCTTAAAGATCTAAGTGAGGCAAATATTTCCTGTTGGCCGCTCCGCTATCTCCTTCTGGCCTGTTTTCCAACGCTGTCACTACAGTCGTTGGCAGGTTTCAGGAAGCGAAAAAAAAAAAAAGAGCGTTGCCTCTAGAGCCCCTCCTGCGGGAGTTTTGCAAACAGAGGAAGCACTCTCAACCGAAGTTCTCCAGCCAGAAGGGTGACCTGAGGGCCGTCCTTCGGGCGTAGAGGTCCTAATTGTAGGACCTCTGAGGCCCCCCCCGCCCCCCCACCCCCCCCGCTGTGAAACAATTGAGGTTGTTCTAGCAGCAGGTGCCCTCAGGGAAGAAGATGTTGTCACGCCGTCTTTGACGCTTCGGGCCACATCGATTTCCAGCGAACGCACTCCGTGGCGTTCGCCCCCGACTATGGTCACAAAATCTGTATCGACTTTTTTCCTGCCGGTCCTCCGCTTCAGGAAGTCGAGAATAGTGCTCGGAAAACACCCGAGGCCAGTCTCGAGGGGCTGGTTCCCTTAGTAGATTTTGTAGAAGAATGGCAACGCCTTCCGAATATATCTATATGGGTCCTGTATATTATAAAATATGGGTACAGATTGCAGTTCGGTCACCGACCTCCCTAGTTTGCTGGGGTGGTACCGACTGCAGTGATTCCAGAACAGGCTCGGGTTATGGAACAAGAGGTACAGACTCTACTGGAATTAAGGGGCCATAGAATGTGTTCCCCTACCAGGCAGGGAGTCCGGGTTTTACAGTCGGTACTTTATAGTTCCAAAGAAGGATGGCGAACTGAGGCCAATTTTAGATCTAGGGCTTTTGAATCGTTCTTTGAGGAGATTCAGGTTCAAATGCTTACTATTCCCATTATCGTGAGCCATATCAGATCCGAGGACTGGTTTGTCACGATGGATCTAAAAGACGCTTATTTCATGTCTCCATCCTTCCATGTCACAGGAGGTTCCTGAGGTTGCTTTCGGGGGCGAAGCATACCAATATCGGGTTCTTACGTTCGGCCTAGCACTCTCTCCCCGCACGTTCACAAAGTGTATGGATGCGGCTCTGGCTCCACTGAGGCTTCAGGGCATCCGTATACTGAATTACATCGACGACTGGCTCATATTGGCCCAGTCTCGAGAAATGGCAGTTCGGCATCGAGATGTCGTCCTTGGCCACATTCAGAACCGGGGGTTGAGGCTCAACACTAAGAAAAATGTGTTGGACCCAGCTCAGAAGACTACTTTTCTGGGCGTGGTATAGAATTCGGTTATGATGCGGGCACGTATGTCTCCTGCTCGTATCAAATCCATCCTGGCCATGGTGTCCGGGATAAAGCTAGGCCAGGCCATCACTGTAAAGCAATTTCAAAGACTGCTGGGCCTCATAACAGCGGCATCCAACATAATTCCTATGGGCCTGTTTCACATGAGGCCCCTTCAGTGGTGGCTCAAAGCCAAGGGTTTTTTCCCCAAGGGGAATCCGTTCCATATAATAAAGGTTACGCGCAGATGCCTTCGTTCCCTATTAATATGGAAGAAACCTTGGTTCTTGTCCCAAGGGCTAGTGGTAGGGGCGTCATGTCGCCGGGAAACTGTTTCGACAGACGCTTCCCTCGCTGGCTGGGGCGTGGTCTCGGACGGCCGCTTTGCCAGGGGTCTGTGGCAGGACCATCATCATTCTTGGCATATAAATTGCCTAGAGATGTTGGCTGTGTTCAGGGCTCTGAGGAGCTTCCTCACAGACATCAAAGGTTACCACGTCTCAGTGGTAGCTTATCTAAACCGACAAAGAACACTCAGATCGCGCCCTGTATACGCTTTTTCCCCCGATCGCTCTGCTCCCGGGAGTCCTGGAGAGGGTCCGTCAGGAGGGCATCAGTCTTCTTCTGATAGCCCTGTTTTGGCCAGCCCGAGAATGGTTGAGAATGGTTTTCAGACTTAATTTCACTCCTGATAGATCCACCATGGCAGATTCCTCTGAGGAGGGGTCTGTTGTCTCAGGCGGAGGGCACTATATTCCATCCTCATCCAGAGCTGTGGAAATTGTAGGTCTGGCCTCTGAGGGGCTCAGTACCTAGATGCTGGTCTATCATCTGGGGTGGTCGAAACCATACTTATCTCTAGGGCTCCGTCTACTAGGAGATTATATGGCCTCAAGTGGAATATTTTTCTACCTGGTGTAGAGAACTTGAGTTAGACCCAGTTAACTGCCCAATGGCTTCAGTTCTGGAGTTTCTTCAAGATCGTTTCTCTGCAAATCTCTCCCCATCCACACGTAGGGTGTACGTGGCTGCCATTGCGGCGTTCCATGCACCACTAAATGTTGGGCCTTTAGGGAGGCACCAACTGGTCATGCTATTTCTCCATGGTATTGGAGGATGAGACCGACACTCAGGTCCAGGGTTCCTTCCTGGGACCTGGCGGTGGTTCTCGAAGGGCTATCCCTTGGCTCCCTTCGAATACCTCCAGTCGGCTTTGCCTAGGACCTCACGTTCAAGATAGCCTTTCTCTTAGCTATTTCTTTAAAGAGACTGGGAGATCTCCAAGCCCTGGCATTATCGCCAGCTTGCTTGGGGTGTGCCCCCGGCGGAGTTAAGGCCATCCTGCATCCGAGACCGGGCTATGTGCCTTAAGTGCAATTTATCATGGCTAGGTCCATGGTCCTGCAAGTATTTCATCCTCCACCTCATGTGTCGGCAGAAAAGGAGAGGTTCCTTGCTCTGCCAGTCAGAGTTCAGAGTATTACCTTGAGAGGTCCTCTTCTTGGAGGAGGTCGGACCTACTGTAGTGTGTTTTGGATCACCTATTAGGGGCTCCCGGCTATACAAACCATAGGTAGGCCTACAAGGTGCGGAATTTCCCTTCACCTTTGGCCGTTAGGGCTCATTCTAACAGAGGCATGGCGTCCTCTAGGGCCCTCCTTTCGGTAGTTCCCATCAAGGAGATCTGTGAGGCAGCCGGTTGGGCTACCCCACACACTTTTGTTAGGTTCTATAGTCTGCACCTCCCTAGTACGCTTGGCGCACACGTGCTTTCGTCCTAGCTGAGTGTCTGAATCAGTTTCACTCCGGGGCAGGCCTGTTTTCGGTGCGTGGCCTAGTGGGCATTCGTTCCCCAAAGTGTCGATTCTCGACACAGTGTTGAGTTCCCTCGAAAGGGAACGTCTCGGGTTATGACTATAACCCTTGTTCCCTGAGAAGGAAACGAGCCTTCTCACACTGCGTCGTCCTGCCACACCCCTCGAGGCCTTAGAGCGTCTTGCTTCATCGCGGAGCTGATGTGTGTGTGTGTCAGCGTCACTTTTATGCATCCGGTTATGCCGTCACATGTTACGTCACGACGCAACACCAATCAGGATTGGATTAGTTTCATTCTTACTTCAGAGGCGCACGCTAAGGGAGCGTCCCCAAAGTGTCGATTCTCGACGCAGTGTCTCGTTCCCTTCTCAGGGAACAAGGGTTATAGTCATTCATCAGAGAATATCTCCCTGGGCTGCAGACCAGACAAAAATGGTATTCCTCTTCTCCTGAACTACTGGATAAGGCCGTTGTCATGCTGGTGGACCCGCAGCTACCTCAAGCCCTGTGGCCCATTGGACATGTAACCAAGATTCACCGCAGCGACGATGGGTGCATTAGATCTGCTGATGTAGACATCAGAGGACATGTGTACACTTGACCGATAGCTCGGTTGGTGATGTTGCCAGCTCTCCCGTCTGGGGAGGACGATGCCTCTGTGAGCCCCCCTCAGCCTGAATGATAAGCCTTTTAATGGAAGCAAATGTGCTTGCACATTTGGGGGCGGCTGTATAAAAGGCTCTGATATTTCTGGGTGCCTGCCGCTTTAAGACTCTTCTTCTGTGGTTACGGTAGAGGAAATGTGTAGCTAGTGTGTTGGCTATAGTGGGAACGGAAAAGTGTTCACGTTCAACAGCATAGTTTAGCCCACGTACCAGTGTTGAGTAGTCTATTTAGTTCCTCCTGAATGATCCAGCTTCCAATATTCCATGTGTTGAGTTAATGACGAAAAGTAAGTGACTGTCACTTTGTTGTGTTTATGTTTCTAAATTGTAGAATTACCATGTATTAACATGTGCCCAGCGTGATGAGTGAGATTTCTAGTGTTAGAACAATGTTCAACCTGTAAAACACTGCAGGAAATAATAAGTTAACTGGTGTGAGTCTTCTGATGTCGAAGTTACGTGGTAACGTTTAAAACATTGAGTTAAGAAGAGTTAATATCGTGCTCAGGAGACCATGTGCGGACGCTATTGTGTAGTAGCCTTGTCTGGCCAGACGGTGTCGCCATTGCTCCTTTCTGTCTCTTGTAAACTGGTCAGTGAGATGAGTCCAAAGAGTAATATCCTCATTTATGCAATTGTAGATTATGTTTAAAGGGGCATAGCAATGTTTATTGAGATATTTA
The DNA here is from genome assembly GCA_026230005.1 of Gila orcuttii. Lineage (NCBI taxonomy): Eukaryota > Metazoa > Chordata > Actinopteri > Cypriniformes > Leuciscidae > Gila > Gila orcuttii. Next base: position 27,604,606 of record JAPDVR010000009.1, on the reverse strand, counting down.
TGTTTGATGATCCTGATTAGTATTCTGTGTGTGTGGATTTATTATTCACGTTGCATAGTAATTTAAGTACTGTAACTGTTTAAATGACAGTACCTAATGGTAATTTATTTGTTTTTATCAGACTATAATGACAATGCTGGATATTGGAATGTTCCGATGAGTACTGCTGGAGCTCAGTACAGTTAAAAGAAAATAAATTTAATTTCCTCGTCTTTATTCCTGTGTCCTGACCGATACACCATCCTGTTTACTGGCTGAAAACCTTGATGAACTAGCTCTACTTGATTACCTCATTAACAAGATGTCATTCATTGAATAAGTGTTCATGCTGCCCATAGAGAAAATGTTTACAGCATTTCTTGTCATCTAACGTTGAACAAAAATGGTGCATGAACTGTTTCTGCTCTCTTTAACTCCCAGAAGTGTTTCAACATTGGGTGAAACCAGTGCTCGAATTGAGGGGGGGCTGGGGGGATCCGGGACCCCCCATAAGGTATTAGGGACCCCCCATAAGAAGTAAAAAATAGAATTAGGGGGGGTCCCTCAGATATTTTTATTTTAGTAAAAAATAATAATAACAAATCTGATTAAATGCATGCAATGGATACGGTAAATTTCGTGAATTGATTATTTACAATAATTTTTTTAAAGTTGGCTAGTTGCCATGTCTCTTTAAAATGTAAACGCCCTGCCCCACATCTAAAGAGTGCTGTGCGCATGACATCGTTGACTGACAGGACTGTTTGATTGGCGCCGCTCCGTTGAAGCTAATTTTAACTTTTAAAAAATGGAGAAAAATAAACCTCCACTCGAGGTCGGGAAGAGAAAGCTTCTTACCGACTTTTTTGAGGGGTAGTTGTCTCTCTCTATCTTTCTTTATATCTAAGTTACCCACACCATATCGGGGCTTTTGTATTCCTTGCGTAAATTGGAAACATTTAGGCTTAAGTTACTATTTTTTTCATTATTAATAGTCCTGGTTCTACGGAGTGCTAGAGATCTCGACGGAGATGGTTAACAGCTTTTTAGTAAAGGGAGCGATCATTGTGTGCTTTCTATGCTTTCTAATTTCCATTCAGAATTTGTATAAAACTTGTTTTTCATGCTGCCAGCCAGGACCAATGGCCACGTAAACACAAAGTTTCGGGAATTGCTATGGCATTGTTTGTTTCTGAATAAAGCAGCCTTTTTCACTGAAATGGTCGTTGAATAGTTGCTGACTTACTCACTCATAACAGTGCTTTTCCGCCACCTACTGGACGTAACTATGCAAAAATTGCATGTGCTGAAATAGTTGAAAAATCCCCACCAACACACAGACTGACAGCCTGTTTTTTCACAATCTATATGTTTAATATCTAATAAACAAGTTTCATCCATTTAATCAAGTCTTTTGGAACAAACATTATTATCACAGTGTCACATAATCCACATTAATCATCCAGTTGTTTTTAGGGTTGTAAAAGTTGTTTTTCGAGCGTGTAGTGTCGCAGCGCAGTTGCGTAGAGTGCCTAGCTGCTTGGCTCTCAGGTGCTTTGTCTCTCTCGCTTCCAGCAGCTATCGCCATCTATACTCCTGAGAGTGAAGGGGAGGCAGCTATGTAAGTCCAACTCACTGATGGTTAGAGCGTCTCGTTGGCCAAGACTCTCATGCCACCTCCACGCGGTGCACCATGGCAAACTGGGTACCTTGCGGCCCCAGGCTAAGTGCATGAGGGATCTCGGAGTAGTCTGGAACCCCAGAGATGTTGAGTTCATGGCCCACCGGCGTGTGGACATGCCCTGGCTCTCACCAATCCAGACCCCACCTATGGGTTAAATAGCAATATGCCATCTTGGCAGCAGGAGTTGGCAGTCATGGTGCGAGCGCAGCCGAAGGTTTCAGCTACCGGTCTCCCATGGCAGATAACTGAGCGGAAGAACCGTCTCACGATCAACGGTCAGGGATCAACACCCAGTCAGCGGGTACTGCGGGGCAACCCTCACTGCTCCAGCCGTCGCACATTTGTGCTCCGCTGGTGCTTGCAGTGCTTGGTCCAGAGGTGGATGCTTTGTTCTGGGCATGCACTCATTGACTAACTTTTTGCCTCGCCGTTTGACGTTTCAAGCAACTACGATGGAATTGTCTGAAAAAAACTATTAGCGACTGGCAACTCGGGAGCCCCCTGCAAATAGGGGTGCTGTCGTTGCTCGGCAGGGCTCGCGTTCTAGGCAGGCGCGTCCCGGTCGTCATCCTGCTACTGCCTCCCAACTGCGTTTGGCATGTTGGAATGTCCGTTCTCTCGGGGTGACTTCCTGTCTTGACGGAGTCTATCCCCGGAAGTCTGCTGTTATAGACAGGGAACTTCTACGACTCAGGGTGGACATCGCAGCATTAAGCGAGACGTGGCTCACTGGAAGTGGCTCTGTACGTGAAGCTAACTTCACGTTTTACTGGACTGGCTATCCCGACAATGAAAGACCAAAGCATGGAGTGGGTTTTGGCATCTGCAACAAGCTGCTCTGTTTCACTGAAACTCCCATCTCCATCTCTCCCAGGCTGTCGTCACTGCGACTGCACACCACCGCGGGTCCAGTGACATTACTTTCTACCTACGCCCCGACCCTAACTTCGCCAGACGATCAGAAAGATTCTTTCTATCTCCTGCTGAGTGAAACTCTTTCCAACATTAGTTGTGGCCACCGCATAGTCATCCTTGGCGATTTCAATGCTCGTGTGGGCAGTAACACCAACGCCTGGCCAGACGTGCTGGGTCTACATGGTGTGGGCTCAATGAACGACAATGGACAGCGCCTCCTTGAGCTTTGCGCTTCACATAAGCTGTGCATTCCATCATCCTTTTTTGAAGGCTCAATATGGTCCAAAATGACATGGCAACACCCACGCTCTAAACGCTGGCATCAACTTGACCATGTGATCATCCAAAAAACCCACCTTCAGGACCTCACTCATGTCAGGTCTATGCAATCTGCTGACTGTGACACAGATCATTCACTTGTGCGCTGCAAGATTAAACTCAAACCCAAGAGAATCTACCGGTCTCATCCAAAGCCATCTTTGACGTTCGACATCCTTGCAACCAAGTCAAAGGAAAACTGCCAACAATTTCAGGCTTCGCTGCAAGCCAATTTTGTTCTGTCCGCCCCCACCCAGGATGCTACATCGGCCTCCCCTCCCCTCATACCATTGCTCATTGGAAACAGACCCGCTCAGAGGTGCAGCGCCTAACACGGGAGGCAAAACACCTCTACTGGGAAAGCATCTGCAGGCATGTAGAACATTGCTCCGCCACTGGTAATATTGGTGGTATGTACCAGGGGCTAAAGCAAGCTCTAGGTCCTCCTGTGAAGAAGTCCTCCCCTCTACGATCTTCAACAGGTGAAATACTCACAAACCTTGACGATCAGCTAAATCGCTGGGTGGAACACTACAGCTCACTGTATGCTGAGCCTGTAACAGCTAGTGAAGCTGCTATAGTATCTGCTGTTCCACAACTCCCAATCATGCTCGACCTTGATAACAACATCACTCTCAATGAGGTTATAAAAACCATCAGCCTTCTGAAGAACAACAAAGCCCCTGGTGTGGATGGGCTTCCACCTGAAATCTTCTTAAGTGGTGGCAACACACTTGCCGTGGAACTCCATCACCTCTTTTCAACTTGCTGGAATGAAGGCACCATCCCAGACGAATTACGTAACGCTAACATAGTTACTCTGTATAAGAACAAAGGGGATCGCTGCGACTGCAACAACTACCGTGACATAGCTCTTCTCTCCCAGCCTGGCAAGGTCTTAGCCCGCCTCATCCTCCCACGCGTACAGATTATTGCAAATAGGATACTCCCGGAGAGTCAATGCGGCTTCCGTCCTGGTCAATCAACCATAGACATGATTTTCTCAGTTCGTCAAATCCAAGAGAAATGCATTGAGCAAGGTCGGCCCCTGTATGCAGTCTTTGTCGATCTGACAAAGACCTTTGACTATGTCAGCAGGTTCGGCCTCTTTACCATCCTCCTTCAACTGGGCTGTCCTCCCAAACTCTTGAAAATCATACAAGAATTTCATGTTCTTATGAAGGCAACAATACAGTTCGAGGGCTCTCGTTCTAAGGAATTTCCAATTTTCTGTGGTGTAAAGCAAAGTTGCGTTCTGGCTCCAACTCTCTTTGGTATATTCTTCTCCGCTGTCTTGCGCCGAGCTTTCCCTGGCCCATCTGGAGTGTTACTTCACACACGCAGCTCTGGCAATCTCTTCAACCTGGCAAGACTTCGTGCAAAAACAAAGATCAACCGCGTCCATATCCGGGAACTCCTATATGCAGATGATGCCGCCTTCCTTGCCAATTCTGAGACCGAGCTGCAGGCTATGTGCTCCTCCTTTGCTGTTGCTTGTGAGGAGTTTGGATTGAAGATCAGCCTGGGAAAAACAGTGGTCTTTGCCCAACCTGCTATGCTCTCACACACAATCACTATCAACAACAGCGTACGGACAAACGTCACAAAGTTCACTTATCTGGGTTCCACAGTCGACACCTCCAACAGAATTGGGAAAGCATCAACAACCTTCGGCAGGCTTAGCGAGAGAGTATGGAAGAACAATTCTCAGTCTCTCCACCTAAAAGTCCAAGTTTACGAGGCCTGTATTCTCAGCACTCTCCTGTACGGCAGTGAAACTTGGTGCACCTACCGCAGATATGAACATCGTCTGAACACCTTTCACTTTCGCTGTCTGCGCTCAATTATAGGCATAACTTGGAAGGATCATGTTCCAAATTCGGTTATCCTTTCCACGACCAAGAGCACAGACCTCTACACTATGTTGCGCACCCGTCGCTTACGCTGGGCTGGCCACACTTACCGCATGGAAGAAAACCGGTTACCGAAAGCAATTTTGTATGGCGAAATTGCTGATGCCCCTCGCCAAGTCGGCCGGCCGAAGCTCCGCTACAAGGATGTCCTGAAGCGTGACCTTCAGTCGTTCGGCCTTCCAAGCAAAAACTGGGAAACGCTTGCTGGTGACCGAGCAATGTGGCACGCCTCCATAAGATCTGGTGTCAAAAGATCTTGCCAGCAGTACAAAGACTTCCTTGACAGTAGAAGACTGAAGCGCCATACCAATCGTCGTTCTCGACGCTAAGGGCCTGAATGAATGAATGAATGTTTTTAGGGTAAAAACTACATTGGTAAAAAAAGCTAGAATCATTCTGTTGGATGTACACTACTGTTCAAAAGTTCAAGAGTCTCTTCTGCTCACCAAGCCTGCATTGATTTGATGCAAAATACAGTAAAAACAGTAATTTTATAAAATATTATTACAATTTAAAATAATAATACAATAAAATATAATTTATTTCTGTGATCAAAGCTGAATTTTCACCATTGTTTCTCCAGTCTTCATCACATGATCCTTCAGATTCTGAAATATAAACTTTTGTAGCATTATACACTACCATTTAAAAGCTTGTGGTCAGTAAGAATGTATTTTTTTAAAAATGTTGGGAAAGAAATTAATACTTTGTTTTATTCAGTATGGTTGCATTAAACTGATCAAAAGTGACAGTAAAGACATTTATAATATAACAAAAGATTCTATTTCAAATAGAAACTGTTCTTTTGAACTTTCTATTGATCAAAAAATCCTGAAAAATAAAATAAATGTTTATTACATAAATGTTTGTTGATCATCAGATCATCATATTAGAGTGATTTCTGACGGATCATTTGACACACTGAAGACTGGAGTAATGATGCTGAAAATTCAGCATTGATCACACATTTTACTATATATTCACATAGAAAACAATATTTCACAATATTACTGTTTTTTTATCAAATCAATGCAGCTTTGAGCAGAAGAGACTTTTAAAAACATTTAAAAAATTGTATCGATCTCAACTTCTGAATGGTAGGGTATATTTCATTTCATTATGTGTATTTATTTAAAAATAAAAATATACCAAACCAAAACATGGCATTGTCTAGTGTGCAGGTAAAGAGGACCTCCAAGGCAAGCACAGTCCATTCCAGTTTAGCAGAGGGCAGTGGCAGGAGCTCAGCACAGGTTAGCAGCGACAAGATCTCAGAAGAGGACAAATGCAGTGATAACAGCTTTATATGGGTCTGTACCACCAACAGCAGCTCAGCACAGATCAGACAGTGATACCATCCAGTGACTCTGGAAGCCATCTGATTATTTTCTACTGTTTTTGAGACATTTCAATGTATTTTGAAGTTACTTGCTTTTACGGGTCTTCAAGAGCCTTATATGTAGTGCCCTGGTATATTTGCCATAGTTGCTGTTTTGGGTCTGCTGCCCTCTAAATCCAGTATTACTTTAGTAAGTAATTTAAAAGAATAATTATATATATAATTCTTTATCAAGCGTTTTTAATAAATAAGATATATTTATGCATATTATGATCAAATATATTGTATATTTTGTATAAAGTGTATATTGCAAGACTAAACCTACATACACCCCGCCCCCACCCCCCACCCCCGTAAAAAAAAACTTGGGGACCCCCCATAAGACTTGAATCAATTCGAGCACTGGGTGAAACCACCATCCAAGTGTGACCTTCATGATCAGGGGATAGTTGGCCCTGCCACTTAATTCTTCACCAAGACCAATCATAGTTTCCTTTAGGGCTTCATATCCAGAGATGATCACTACAGGAGTGTTTGCCAACCAGATGGTGACAACAGAGCCATACTTCTTACTGAGCTAAGGGACGAAACGCACAAATGAAAGATGCTAGTTTCAGAAAACATAGAAATGTGTATGCATTCAAGTGTATATGAGATATAATGTGATTTAGTCAGCATTCAGAGTAAAAGAGCAACAGCAGTAAAGGGAACCTTTGTGTTCATAATTTTCAGCCCTCTAAATATACTGGGGAAAAAAGGAATCTCACCTTCAAACTATACTCTAAATTTGCCGGTGTTAAAATGTGTAACTCAACTTGCTGGGTTAATCAAGCATGTGTTCTATCCAATATTTACCCGATGGGTTGCCAACTGGGTTGTTTTAACCCAGCCAAGAGTGTAAGCAAGCACCAAAGTCCAATAGTACCATATGGCATTTTTTTTGTCAGCTTCAAATCCTTCAAAGTCTACAGTAAAGAAAAATACCCTCAATGCTTTAGTGTGAAATTAATCATTTTTAAAAATACTTTATTTTATTTGTTAGTTTTGTATTCTGCACACAACTCGTTTACCTGCATAAGTCTTGTCACAAATACAGTTTCTGTACATCCTTGAAAACAACCATTCAAGCACAAACAGCTGCTAATTAACAGCAAAGTTTGTTGTGGTAGCTCAAACGAGCATAAACTTTTTTGAGTTTGTTTCTTTCGTCTTACCATCACCTGCCCCTACAGCGACGAGACCCTGAAGTCCTTGTACTGGATCGTGGCGAACTTAAAGGTGCAGTGTGTGATTTTTAGCGGCCTCTAGTGGTGAGGTTACGAATTGCAACCAACAAAAGTTACGGTGGACGACAGGAAAATGTCATCGTCTGAGACCGCAGAGAGTAGCCAGTTCAGCAATGAGATTTCTTTACAAGGATAAATTAAAAAATTGTTTACTTAATTATTCAGTAAAACTATATGTTATTGCAAATATTATTGTTGTATACTTGTTTATCATTGTGTCAGTGTTTGTATTTGCTGAACTAAGCTTGCTTCCTTGCACAAAGAGCAACATAGTAACGAAACGCGTTTGTCCGTTTAGGGCTACTGTAGAAACACGTCAATTTCAATGTAAGGGGACCCGTGGTGTATGTAAGGTAATACAAATATAACGGTTCATTAAGTAAGGTCTTTATACACCACTGAAAACTTATTTTTCAAGGTAGTGACGAAACGCGCTCTGTAGCGCTGTTTGTTCGCTTTCGGCTACGGTAGAAACATGACAACACAATATGTCGACCTCCATAGAAGGGTAATAAATAGACCTCCATTCTAAGGTAATAAAAACATAACGGTTCATTATGCAAGGTCTTTATATAATAACATGTATTATAAATATCAATTTTGTATTTGCCAAAAAAAAAACAAATTGTGCAATAATATAATTTTGGACATATTTATTTCCATTAAAGCATCAAAATAAAATGAGAGTATGTTGAATGCTTTCTTTGTTATTTTGTGGACTGTTCCTCTAGATCCTAGGAATGGCATAGCACTCGTATGTGCGGGGCATGCGGCCAAAACTGCAATTTGTAGGCGCTGTGTCGAGCTCCTCTGGTGGCACCATGGCTTTGAAGGTGAAGTGCTGAAGGAGGGAAGTGAAGAAGAGGAAGAGTTCTGTGCGAGCCAGAGCCTCACCGAGACACACACGCTTGCCTGTCAAGAGAGCACACAGAAGTTAGTTTAAAAATCTTTTTAAGAATCTTTTCTCGTATCATCCATTTTTGTCTGTGATTTATTCTTTAAAGGCAACTACTAAAGGAATCAATTATTTAACATGGTTATTTTTTGTCCCAGGATGACTAAAACACTGATAAAAACATAATTATTTAGCATGTGTTGACTTTAGTTTTCATCTAAGAGCAACATTTGTATGGTCTAATATGCACAATGAAGATCTGAGCTCACCCATGCCGAATACAACAAATGCATCATTCTTCATGAATCGGCCATCTCCATCCAGGAAGTTTTCTGGATCGAAACAATTTGGGTTCTTCCACAGTTTGGGGTCAATAAGCACGGAGGATAGTAGTGGAAAAACCATTGTTCCCTTCAAGAAAGTATTTTACAAATTAATAGAAAGATGTAAATAATAATAAACACTTAATGAATCAAGATGATGTACACGAGAAGAATACCTTAGGAATGACATAGCCATTGTATTCAGTGTCGCACATGGTCTTGTGTGGGACAGCGATGGGGCTGAGATCCATGCTGCGCTGGACCTCGTGAATTACAGCATCTGTATATGGCAGCCTCAGTCTGTCTTCAATGGAGGGCCAACGGTCCTGTCCTACAACCTCATCGATTTCTCTCTGAACACGCTCTGTACAGAACAAGTGAAAGTAAAAATCATACTTAATGCTTGGAGAGAGAAGCATTAGTTTGACCTCACCTTGAACATCTGGGTGCTTCATCATTAGAAGTAAAGAATGTCTGATGGTGGATGAAGTGGTTTCTGTGCCGGCGCTGAACATGTTCCACACTAAAGAAACCAAGTTGTCAAAATTATATTCTGTGTCAGGCTTGTGTTTCTCCTGCAAAAGAGAACAGGTATGAAATGTTAACATTGTGTTTAATTGACATCATGTCATGGTCTCACCACCAGATGGTGCAAGTAAATGTATTCAGTATCATGGCTAAACATGTTTAAATGACCATTTCTTTCAATGATTTACCTCTTTCATTTTTAACACAAAGGCCTCAATGAAGTCCTGTGGGCAAGAGGGATCCACATTATTCATCCGAGCTTGTGCCTCACGCTTGTAGTACTCTCTGGCCTCTTCTAGGTCTTTAAACAGCCGATAGTGTTTACCGGGGAAGAGACTGACTAACTTAGGGAATACATTGTAGAGCTGAGAAGAAAATAAAGAAACATCAAGTTGAGTCTCAAAATACAATAAATGAGGGGGAGGGGGAGGGGGTTGTGTACTATTTTACAGTTTAAAATTTCTTTAATTTTTTTTTTAAACGTTCACGCCCCTTCACCTGTTTTAGGTCAGTAAGATTTCTCTTTTTTGAAATAAATGTATACTTGTATTCAGCACGAATGCATTAAATTGATCAAAAGATTTCCATTTTAAATAAATGCTGGTCTTTTAAACTTTATATTCATTAAAGAATCCTGAAAAACAAATGTATCACGGTGTCCACAAAAACATTAAGCATTAAGAAACTGTAAAAATAATAATAAATGTTTCTTGATGAGCAAATCAGCATATCTGTCATAGATCGCACCTCTGTGGCTCTCTCCGCTCATCCTAGAACACCTTCACCAGAGTATTGAACTGCATTTCCCATAAGCCCCGTACCTAGGTCTAATCATCTGCACAGGTGTTCCCACTTCTCTCCTCTATATAAACTGCCTTCTGACTCACACACTTTGCGAAGTCTTGTTCTGCCCCGGCTAACATTACCAACCGTTTACCTACTGTCTTTTGATTCCCCGTGTATTGACCTGTGACTGTTTATCGACTCCTGTTTCCTTGTCTGCTGCCTGCCTTGACCTTTGCCTGTTATCGTTTGGATTTTGGATATTGCCGCCTGCCCTGATCTCTGCCTGGTATCGTTTATGCTCTTGGACTGCCTGCTACATTGTCTATGCCGTTTTCTGATTTCTGCCTGTTTGACTATCCTGAATAAACCACTCCAAATGGATCCGACTGTCTCTGACTCTGCATCACAGAAGACTTCGCCTACACAGGATCCAGCAGCTATGTATCGTCTTACTACTGAGGTTACATCTCAAGCGTCTGTTCTAGCTTCACACCTGCAACAACTCGTCAAGTTGACTGCGCTTACCGAACAGTTTGTGAGTTCCATGCAGACACTCACCACACGTACCGCCGCACCAGCTACTGCCACGGCAGCTTCGGATCAACCCATTCAAAGTGTGAGTAATCCATCCAACAATCCTCGTCTATCCCTTCCAGAAAAATATGATGGATGTCCTTCCAGATGTAAAGGATTTCTGTTGCAATGCTCAATCTTTATCAATCAACAACCACAGTTTTACCACACTGACGATAGTCGAGTATCATTAATTTGCTCACTGCTGACCAGAAGAGCTCTGGAGTGGGCAACGGCACTTTGGGAGGGTGGTCATCTATCATTTCCATCATATAACAGTTTCCTTCAACAGTTCAGAGAGGTGTTCGAACATCCCGCCGGTGGAAAGGAACCGGGCGAACTTCTGCTTTCGCTACGTCAGGGCGGATCTTCGGCTGCAGATTACACTCTCTCGTTCCGCACACTAGCCGCACAAACTGGCTGGGAGGATGGTCCGCTGAAATTACTCTATCGCAAGGGTCTCAATATTGATCTACAGGGGGAATTGGCATGTCGGGATGAGGGGAAATCACTCAATCAGCTCATGGATCTGTCCATTCGTCTTGACAATTTGATGCGAGCTCGGCGAGCTCCGCAGATGCACAGAGTCACTGAATATCCAGCCGTTAGTCAAGAAACCGAACCCATGCAGATCGGCTACACTCGCCTAACGCCCGAAGAGAGAGAGAGAAGATTACGCAATCACTTATGCTTGTACTCTGGGCAATCCGGGCACATGAGGGCAACCTGTCCCAAGCGACCCATCTCCCGAGATTCTGCTGCGGTGAGTTCTCATTTCAGTTCTTCAAAATCCTTTGAACTTGATGTTACTCTTTGTTTTGGTAATGAAACGGTTAATACCACCGATTTAATAGACTCTAGAGCTGCAGGTAATTTCATTGATCTGTCTTTCGCAAGAACTCATCATCTTTCTCTTCTTCCATGTAAATCCCGGGTGGCTGTGGCAGCGTTAGACGGGCGCCCGTTGGGAACAGGAGAGATCCAATACATCTCTCAAGAGGTCACCTTACACACCAGTACTCTTCATGCTGAACTCATTCAACTATTCACGATTGAATCCCCACGACACCCCATCATTCTTGGTTTACCCTGGCTGGAGAAGCACAATCCCGTAATTTGATGGACCGATAAGTAGATAACCCAATGGTCTAAAGCCTGTCAAGAAGAATGTCTGCACTCCCTTACCAAAATCACTCCAAATTCCATCCACTCTGAGAGTCCCGATCTGCTGAAGATTCCTGTTCAGTATCACAATCTTTCTCTAGCCTTCAGTGAGAGCCGAGCCACTCAACTTCCTCCTCATCGATCCCATGATTGTGCTATTGATCTCATCCCAGGAGCCACTCCCACACGAGGACGAATTTTTCCTCTCTCAAAGCCCGAATCCGAAGCCATGAAAACTTACATAGAGGAACAGCTTTCCAGAGGATTCATAAAACCATCCACCTCTCCTGCTTCCGCCGGATTCTTCTTCGTGAAAAAGAAAGACGGATGATTGCTTCCTTGTATTGATTACCGCAGCCTCAATGAGATCACCGTTAAGTTTCGCTATCCTTTGCCCTTAGTTCCAGCTGCCCTCGAACAGCTATGTACCGCAAAGTACTTCACAAAGTTGGATTTGCGAAACGCCTATAATCTCATTCGGATCAGAGAGGGAAACCGCTTTTTCAACCACTACTGGGCACTATGAATATAACGTTATGCCGTTCGGGCTGGCCAACAGTCCTTCCGTATTCCAGTCCTTTGTCAACGAGATCTTCCGAGACATGCTCAATCAGAACCTCATTGTCTACATTGATGATATACTTATCTATTCTGAGACTTTTGAAGATCACATGAGAGATGTAAGAGCGGTGCTGCAACGCCTCATTGAGAACCAACTGTATGCCAAACTACAAAAATGTGAGTTTCACCAAACACAGATTACCTTCTTGGGTTACATCATCAGTGCTGAGGGGGTAACCATGGACAGCGGCAAGGTATGAGCAGTTGTAAATTGGCCACAGCCCACCAATGTGAAAGAATTACAACGTTTCCTGGGCTTTGCCAACTTCTATCGTCGGTTCATTAGAAATTTCAGCATCACCGCAGCACCTCTCACATCCCTACTTCAAGGTGGAGGACATCGTTAAAGTGGTCATCCAAGAGTATTGTAGCATTTCAACAGCTCAAGGAGAAATTCACTACAGCCCCCATTCTGCACCACCCAGATCCTGAACGAGAGTTTATTGTGGAAGTAGACGCTCCCAATACAGGAATCGGGGCTATATTGTCACACACGGCATGGTAATCCAGCTAAACTTTTCCCCTGCGCCTATTATTCCCGCAAACTTACTCCAGCTGAACGAAACTATGATGTAGGTGACAGGGAACTTCTGGCAATGAAGGCAGCATTGGAAGAATGGCGGCATTGGTTGGAGGGAGCTCATCTGCCCTTCACGGTACTAACTGACCACCGTAACTTAGAATACATTAAGGCTGCCAAAAGACTGAACCCCAGACCGGCCAGGTGGTCCCTCTTCTTCACCAGATTTGATTTCAAGGTAACCTATCACCCAGGCTCCAAGAATGGCAAGGCCGACTCTTTGTCTCGCCAGTTTGACAGCTCCTCTAGCCCGCTTTCATCTGATCCTATACTTCCTACGACACTTATTCTTGCTCCGGTACAGTGGGACATAATGAGAGAAATTTCATCCGCACAGAGTGAGGAACAATCACCGCCTGAATGCCCTCCAGATCGTACCTACGTGCCTACCTGTCTCCGCACACGAGTATTACAATGGGTGCACAATACTCCCAGCGCAGGACATCCTGGGATCACAGCTACTACTCATCTTGTAATGAATCATTTCTGGTGGTCGACGCTTCAGGCCGACGTGATAACCTTCGTGCATCAGTGCACCACTTGTAACATTTCCAAATCATCCCATCAGAGACCGGCCGGATTACTTCAACCACTCCCTGTACCACAACGTCCATGGTTGCACATTGCTATTGACTTTATAACTGATCTACCTCCCTCACAGAATTATACGACCATTCTGACCATGGTTGATCGATTCTCGAAGGCTTGCAGATTCATTCCGTTAGCCAAACTACCCACAGCTTTACAAACAGCAGAGGCTTTAGTGCAACAGGTTTTCAGACGGTACGGATTACCTGAGGATATCGTATCGATTCTTAGACAAATTACACCAGTCTCATACCGTCTAGCATTGCCATCCACTTACCGCATATCTCCCACTTTTCATTTTTCATTGCTCAAACCTGCCGGAGTTCCGAGTGGAGAGAGGGACCAGGACGAGGCTGCGGAGGCAAGCTCCCCTCCTATCATCATCGAGAGCGAGGAGGCTTACCGTGTAAACGAGATTCTCGACTCAAGACGCCGAGGCAGGGAGTTACAGTACCTGATCGACTGGGAGGGGTATGGTCCAGAAGAAAGATCCTGGGTTAAATCACAGGATATACTGGATCCCGCACTTACCACCGAGTTTCATCAAAACCACCCCACAAGACCTGCCCCCAGACCCCGTGGAAGACCTCGGCGCCGCACTGGTCCTCGCTTCCGGAGCCGCTCGCAGGAGGGGGGCTCTGTCATAGATCGCACCTCTGTGGCTCTCTCCGCTCATCCTAGAACACCTTCACCAGAGTATTGAACTGCATTTCCCATAAGCCCCGTACCTAGGTCTAATCATCTGCACAGGTGTTCCCACTTCTCTCCTCTTTATAAACTGCCTTCTGACTCACACACTTTGCAAAGTCTTGTTCTGCCCCGGCTAACATTACCAAGCGTTTACCTACTGTCTTTTGATTCCCCGTGTATTGACCTGTGACTGTTTATCGACTCCCGTTTCCTTGTCTGCTGCCTGCCTTGACCTTTGCCTGTTATCGTTTGGATTTTGGATATTGCCGCCTGCCCTGATCTCTGCCTGGTATCGTTTATGCTCTTGGACTGCCTGCTACATTGTCTATGCTGTTTTCTGATTTCTGCCTGTTTGACTATCCTGAATAAACCACTGCAAATGGATCCGACTGTCTCTGACTCTGCATCACAATATCAGAATGATTTCTGAAAGATCATGTGACACTAAAGACTGGAGTAATGATGCGGAAAATTTAGTTTTGCATCACAGGAATAAATTATATTTGAAAATACATTAAAATGGAACAAATATATTAAAAGAGCTATTTAGAATTTAATGACAATTCACTATTTGTGAGGGTTTTGTAAGGACGAACCCAATTGCAGACAGTTTGCGAAAACACACAAGGTTTATTTGACAAAAAAGGGAAAACAAAACCCACGATGGGGTAAAACAAGACTGAAGGGCAAAGACTAACAACACTAGACTAAGACTTGACAGGTAACTAGACAAATAACTAATAACAGCAACAAGATCAGGATTGTACAAGACAGAGTTCTTCACTAGATACTCATGAGGGGATCAACACACAGGTATGGTATCACAGGATACACACTGAGAATCACAATGAACCGGCACAAGACAGCAAACACAAGGGGATTAAATAGAGAGACTAATGATAACAACAGGTGACACAGGTAAAGCAATAATGACAAAACGAGGATAACAAGGGGGCGGGGCCAGAGGACGAGACAACAAGCACATGGCCCAAACCAAAGGCCACGTGCTTGCACACAAAACATGGTTCTGTCATGATTCTGCCTCAAGAATTAAAGAACAACAAGAACTAGATGGCAGAATCATGACAATATTACTGTTTTCACTGTATTTTTGATCAAATAAATGCAGCCTTTGTGAGCATAAAAGACTTCTGAATGATAATATCTAATATATATGTATGTATATATATATATATATATATATATATATATATATATATATATATATATATATATATATATATATATATATATATATATATATATATATCTTTAGAGTGCAAACCTGTCCAAGAGGGCTACTGAGGATACTGAAGTAAGCATTTACTGTCTGAAGGAGAAACTTAAACTGTGGATCCTCAAATTCAAACCTATGACCAAAGACAATGCTGCAGATCACATTGGCCACGGCATTAGACAGCATGTCTGCAGGGCTGATTGCAGAGCCTTTAAGGAAAAAAGAAGAGCACAAATATCAGGTTTCTTGACTCACACCATGCTCTGTAACATGAGATGAGATAGAACATGAGATAGTTCTTTTTTGTTTTATTGACGCACCCTCTGTCAGATGTTTTTGTAGTTTATGTCTGCAGTTTGTTTTATCTGATAATCTGAATATAAGATTGTATAAAAATGATTTAACCTTCACATTTTTTTATCATTTCCACAAGATATTCAGCCTCCTCCCTGACTCGTTCCTCGATGCTCCTGCGGCCCATTCCAAAGTTCTTCAGTGTCATTAAAGAGAATTTGCGCATCTCCTTCCATCTGTGTCCACTGGTGG
This sequence comes from Gila orcuttii, assembly GCA_026230005.1. Lineage (NCBI taxonomy): Eukaryota > Metazoa > Chordata > Actinopteri > Cypriniformes > Leuciscidae > Gila > Gila orcuttii. Next base: position 27,588,641 of record JAPDVR010000009.1, on the reverse strand, counting down.
ACACAACACCTGCGCATAGAGAAAATGTTTCTGGTCTACTACACACACACATATATATATATATATATATATATATATATATATATATATATATATATATATATATATATATATATATATATATATATATATATATATATATATATATACACACAGATCAAATAAACCATATAAAACATTGGGCATCAAGCAAACTCACCATATCCAAGAGTGGACTTCATGATCAGGGGATAGGTGGCCCTGCCACTGAATTCTTCACCAAGACCAATCATAGTTTCCTTTAGGGCTTCATATCCAGAAATGATCACTACAGGAGTGTTTGCCAACCAGATGGTGACAACAGAGCCATACTTCTTACTGAGCTACGGGAAGAAAAGATATAGCCTATGGTTTGATATGGAACATTCAATGTTATATCCCAGCAAGCAATTTTACGTCTAAAAGACGTCTAATAGCCGTCAAAACACAGCCCAGATGTCTAGGCTAAAACAAGGCTGAATTTGGGCTGTCAGTGAAAATCTAATAGACGTCTAACCAGACCTCAAGAATAGACTAGTCATCAATTAGATGGCTATTGAACGACTACATATATACGTCTAATAGACAACAAAATGATGGCTAAAGGATTAAAATCATTTTTCACTCAAATATAACAGGTTCTCATAAATGACAATCCATCCAAACATATTAAATATAAAAGTTTTATTTAGAAAAAGTACATTAACAACTTAGACAACTTACAAAAATATCAAAACATAAAAATGTCAAAATAAAATATAGAACATCAACAACTTAAGATAATAAAAATATTAAGAATGACAAAATAAAAAGTAAAATACAAAACCTTTTTTTTAAACAACGATTAGCCTAATTGTTGGCTTTATTTCCATAACGATTCCAACAACACATGATAACTCATAATTTAGTTACAAAATGAGCACATGTCAAAACGAAAACACAGATACTTACAAGACAAAAGTAGGACTTTATTTTACCTCTTCTCTTCGACCGATAGTTTAAAATGTTTCAAAATGGAGGAAATGTTTATGGAGCGATCGCGAGAACAGTGATCTCCACTAACTATCAAGTCTTGCGGTGCCAGTTGTTTTGTCTCAGTAGGGCTGTTGCCATCTAGCGGTTGAGAAATGTAATTGCATTTTTATTTCATTTAAAATTAAAGACAGTCAAATAATATCGTGGATTGTGTATTTTATGTGTGACAGCAAACATGAAGCTGCGTTTGCGAAAAACAATTGTAAGACTAATTTTGGCTATACTAATCACTGGTCTAAATCAGGGCTATAGCCAAGCCTTTGAGCGTAGACCACCGATTGCCTCGATTTCGCCGGGTGGGCTAAAAGCAGACTGCACATAGCCCGTCCAATTCAGAGCTAAATCGTCAATACATTCGACCATTTAATGAAATAATCCTTGCACCTTGTAGATATTACCAATGCGAACATGATGGGATAGCAACCATCTCATGCGCTGCCTGGCCACAAAACTACAATTAATCAGTTTTGACTATATTTGGGCTACAATAGACGGTCTGACTGACTACGAGCTAAATACCCAGCAAACATTGGTCCGACGGCAACGTCGTGTCCCTGGCCAAAAATAGTTGCGGTAGGACGGCATTAATCGGTAAAAATATGTAACACAGAACATTTCACAAAAATGCATTCAGATACATTTGTACATGTCTACAGTTCTCTGGGGTTGCATGTATAATTGTTATTTTGGCTTTTAGCTACGTGTAGTTCACTATAATGGGTCGGGTGAGAGGACGGCACCAGGGGCCTCATTTATAAAACTGTGCGTAGGATCCTTACTAAAGGTGTACGTGCGCCAGAAAGCCAAAAATGGCGTACGCAAAAAAATATTCAGACTTATAAAACCGTGCGTACGCCAGAACCTGCGCAGAATTCACTTTATAAATCCCAGTTAGCGGAAGATTGTGCGCACATGCGTCTCCTCCCCGAAACAACCATATATGGAGCTTACAACGCCTAGTTTTACTATGCATATCTTCATCTGCATATCATTTGCATATGATTATTCATCCACGTGATAACATGTTTAACGGCACAGACATTAGGAAAATATGAAATGCGGATGTGCTTTCATATTAGTTACATTAATAGAAAAATCATTTAGTAGCCTATATCCTTGCCTTGTTTTTGAATAAATAAATTGAGAAAAACTCTCTGAAATGTATTTTACACTATCTTTTCCACTGGCCAAAGAGTATTTTTAATTGATTTATATTTTTAATGGAAACAGATAGATCTTGTTGTGCATTATTTGCACAAAACTATTTTCTCAGACAATCTGCTATTATCATTATAATCAGTTATCTCTGTAGTTAAAACATTAAAACACAGCATGCCAGAGGAAAAGTGTTCGAAAGCATTGCATCCAAAAAAATGTTTCTATGTATTAAATTTATAAATTATATAAAAAATGTTGTAACTTCTCAGTAATGATTTCATGTAATTTAAGTGTTTAACTCCATTAATCAGAATGGCATCATTAATCAGAATGGCATATTTAATCTAAATGTTTACATCAGAAGTAAAACATTAGTTTAAATCATTCTTTTATTTATTTAAACTGCTATTGTGAACATGCACTGTATTTATGATTAGGACTTATAATGAAGATTTACGGCTATATATGCGTCAGTTTCACTAAGTATTGATAAGTATTATAAGTATAAACTACTATTTTTAATGTTTTTTTTTTTTTAAAGAAGCCTTTTATGCTCACGAAGGCTGCATTTATTTTATCTAAAATACAGAAAAAAACAGTAATATTGTGAAATATTACTACAATTTGAAATAATTGTTTTCTATTATAATACACTTTATACTATTATAATATACTAACCTTTGATACTTTTTTAAGGATTCTTAGTTAAAAAAAGAACAGCATCTTAAAATAGAAATATTTTGTACCAATATACAAATAGGCCTACCGTTCAAAAGTTTGGGGTCAATCTTTTTCTTTCTTTTTTTTATAAAAGAAATTAATACTTTTATTCAGCAAGGATGTGCTAAATTGATATGAAAAAGTGACAATTGAAGACTTATAAAATAATTTCTATTTTAATTTAATGTTGTTCTATTTAACTTTTTATTCATCAATGAATCCTGATCCTGAAAGTATCACAGGTTCAATAAAAAAAACTGTTTCCAACATTGATAATAAATCAGCATATTAGAATGATTTCTTAAGAATCATGTGGCACTAAAGAATGGAGTTATGGCGGTTGAAAATCCAGTTTAGCATCACAGAAATAAATTATATATATATTTTAAAGTATATTAAAATAGAAAACTATTATTTTAAATTGTAATATTTTTTTAAATTTAAGTAATTTTTACTACTTACCATTAAGGCTACTTTTGGTGCTGTTTTGTGCAGTGCTTTGCAGTCAATTAGCATCCACTAATTTAACGACGCAGATTCAGATCGCTTCATCACTGTAATTTTCAAACGATTTATGAATGACCAGAAAATTAACGCTCCACTTCACATTTTCCAATGAAATTTGAACTTCTTGTGCACTGCATGTGCCTGATGACGATTGGTCGGTGTATTATACATGACAAACAGGCTTCAATGAATTATGTAATATTTTAAAATATGTGATATGTTGATTTTTATTTGAATTAACACACTATCTTTTATTATTGAATTTTTTTTTAAAATTGCCGTCGTGCCATATAGGCCTACTCACTGAAATAACCATATTTGGCTCGACAGCGTCGGTTGCCGAGCAGTCTGTGGAATACGTTTTACACAGTGCATTTTCATTTTAAACGCATAACCTTCGCTACGGTTGCGCCTGCTGTCCACACACACTACTCCGGAGTTTTCGACCCTCGAAGGGAGACTGATCTCTTCTGTCAAATCCGAAGCAAGACAGTCACACGCAAGTGATGCAACCCATAGCAACGCGTTATGGCAACGACACCTCAGACTCAGACTGAAGAAACGTAAAAACATAGTCTACGAGTGCGCCGCTGCGCAGAGACGCAGAGGGGAGAGAGAGAGCACTTCAGAACTCCTGACCTGATATTTAGATACACTATTCAATAAATATATTTGTTTGACAGGGAAGCTGTGCGCAAACAGGAATATATATTATTTTTCAAAAATAAAAAAAAAAAGCACCCCAGAAAAAAGGGCACTTTCTCTCCAGGAATAAAAAGGGCAGGTGCTCAGACCCCTTTGATGTCTATGTGTGCACGTGCCTGTTATTTAATGTGTCTCAACTGTTCTCATGTCTCAACTGTAGGCTACACAGTCTACCCTACAATTGATATAAGCCAATTTAATCGTGCGCGCTGCGCAAAAAATCAGTTATCAAATTTATGGCCTAATAGTTAATTTAGGCTACTTTTAAAACGTTTATATTTTTTATATTTTTGTTTATATAATTTTTATTTATATTATTAAGCCCATTTATTCGTTTAATTTTACAGCAGTTTGTGTGTACAATGGATACAAGTCAAAATACGTCAAAGTCGATTTTTAGTGGAGCGCGAAGCAAACTCCGTTGAGCGTTGAGCGATAATGAGCGGAGCGGCCTGATGTGGCTTTGAGCGGGGGAGCGGAGGGGTGAACATTTCGGTGAGCGAGGAGCTGAGATTCTCACCGCTCCACTCTGCTCATATGCTCTGGATAGCACTGAAGTGCTACAAACAGCAAATCAGTGTGTGAAAAAGTGAAAATAATCTTTGAGCAACAGAAATACAGGGAGCTACTTTCAGCCCTCTTAAACTTCTCTAGGGGTTCAGAAATCCCAGAATAGTGACGCTCACCTAGTAACGGTGGAGCAGATGCACCTCACAAAGCCTGTAAAAAACTAGCTACACTGTAATTTATTTAGATGTATAGCTAGATAAGATAAACCTCTCACCCTGACTTTTATGAACCACATAGGGCTAGGCTGCAAGGGGGAGAGGGGAGAAGCTGTTCTTGTTCCCTCTGTTTGAATGTGCTCTCCATGTTTGTGTGTTTCTTGGAAAGCAGCCCAGATATGGGTACCACCAGGCAAATGAGAAAGTTGCAATAGATTAACTTGTTTTTCTCTTTGTCTCAGATTATGATGTAGGCCTATATTCTCATTATTGGACGGTTGCTACACCACCCCTGAAACATGTATTAATGCTAACGTACGAAAGTAAAGCTGAAGAGAGGTTTTGTGAACATAGATTGGCTCCATGTTCATAACTCTTCCCACAGGACAGTGTCAATGCGTGAAAAAGGAGACTGAGAATAAGGCATAAATAGAGTTATAATCTAACTAACTATCTTCTTCTTCTCAAAAGACAATGTAGTTTTTACAGTAGGCCTACAAACAGTTTTATTACAGTATACACATAGAGGCAGCGACCGCGGAAAGTCCGTGGCAAACGCCATAAAGTGTCACCAACAGCGGCATCTGCCGCGATTTCAGCCCGCCTTTGCGGATTCTTTGAAGAACACAAAATGTTCTTCTTTGGAATAGCTGCGAAATCCCCTATTTTTTAAAACCTTTATTTTGAAGAGTGTATCAACGATTGCAGGTGAATATATATATATTTAAATATATATTTGTATTTATTGATATTATACTTTATTTTATTCATTACGTTTTTGTATTCTGTGAAGTGTGCACTTAATGGTTAACTAGTTTACCTGCACAGGTGTTAGTAACACTATAGGCTACCTGAGCATCTTTGTAAGCCTTGAACACAATCATACAAGCAGACAATTATATGATTGAATTATGTCAATGAATAGGCCTACTAACCTCTAGGTAATATTTGTAGGCTTCCTTGAAATTAAATTGAAATAAATTTCCCAGCAGTGGATTCGGAGGGGGTCCTGGAGGCAGCCGCCCAAAACTGCTCTGCTTTCCTCGAATCTTCCACAGCAATAACATAACCAAGACAGTCATGACAACAGACACTGCATTTGTCTTCAATGCCAACAATATATCCATCCTTCAAATTTCACTTGACTGTTCTTTTGAGCCGACTCGTAGAAAGTAACCAAAACTGACGCTAGGTTGAATTTGGTAACGCAATAGGGCGCACAGTGTAGCCTAGGTATCTCTGTGGAACAAAGGGGGGCGTTTTCCAATTTTTGGGCGTTTTCAAACTTGGATAGGTGTTTTTGACGATAGATATATTATATATGTATGTTTTTAACTATCCAGTCAAAAAAGTACGGAAGCCTAAGATGCAATTATTATTATTTTTTGTTTTGTTTTCTCGTGATCGCACCCATTCTTTTAACCCTTTCACCAAAGAGTATAGAAGTACCAAGAGGCGAAACTCAATAGAATGTTCCATTGCAACAAACGCACCCATGCGCAGAGCTGCAGTTCCGCCATCTTGGACTGAACGCAACACAGCTGTCATAGAATTGAACGATAGGCCTACCGGTTCCAATTCAAAAGCGGTTTAGGGAACTAAAAGTTTCTAGTTTTTAATATCTCTATAGCCTAAACTAGGGTGACCAGATGAGATTGGCTGAAATTCGGGACGGGACGGGACGGGACGGGGGGGTGGGGGGGGGTCTAATATGTAGTCATAGAGACAGAGCGCAACGCATCATAACCTGAAGACCACGCCCACCGGGGGGAGAAACAATCCAACCGTCTCCATTGACTTTGCATTGGGAGAGGCTGCCTCCTTGTCATTTATGACATAACAAAAGACAGAAAAATGCCTAAAAGCTGCTGTGTGACAAGGTGTACAGCAAACAAGCTAAAAAACCCAGAAATACATTTTATAAGCTTCCAAACCGTAAAAGCCAGCCTTTAAGTAGACAAAAATACAGGCAATAAGACGTGAAGCATCAGCAGGAAGAATAGACGCTTTTACAGCCCACGTGATCAAATAGTTGCGCGTGCATTTTGGCAACGGAAGTGGTGTTGTTTCCCACTGGCTCTAACATGTTAGCAACTCCGAAAGCTTATCAAAACGGTTTCCCAGCATCAAAATGTCTGGTTGTTACGTTTACGGTTGCACTAATCAACATTCCACCGAGGGGCTTAAGTTTGATAGGATTCCGACAGGATCACGGCCGTTTCAGAAGAACCGGCGCGCCTGTGGCTGCAGGCGATTAAACGTGTTGATTGGAGCAAGGACATCATAAAAAATGCTCGCGTCTGCTGACACGCTGCTGATTCTCGCCATACTTCCGTTGCCAATATACGCGCGCATACGCGTCATCATTGTGTACAAACAGTAAAAGGGTCTATAGGTAAATTGTGGGATCCTGACACTCAGTGTGGCTACGTGTGCACAATAGGCTATATCTCCTCTCAGGTTCACATAGGGTGGTGAAATAAGCAATCGACATGGTTAAAATTATGATTTTTTTTTTTTTTTTTACAATATCATGTCGCGTTCCAGTGGTCGTAACGTTAGTTCTCAGAGTAGTTCGAGAACTAGTTGCGCTCTGTCTCAATTTATCCACTTTTATGTCCTGAAACAAACCGTTTTTTGGGGACGACAGCTTATAAAATTCTATTTCTGGGTTATTTAGCTTGTTTGCTGTCACACAGCAGCTTTTAAATAAATACGCTCTGTCTCTATTCATTGCTGAAGTATTTTTTTTTTGCCGCGACAAATCAATCACTCCTTTACGACTGGCTGCCTGCACATTCATTCATCTGCTAAAAAAAAACTTGCGGCTGCTGCAACTTGCGCTCTCTTCACGACTCAACCTCCACGGACAGTTTTTAATGTTTTAGCAGACAATAACTAGGCTACTCAAGATTTTGCTTTAGTATAATTTTCGGGACAATCAGGGCCGGATTCGGGATTCGGGACAACAGCTTAGATTTCGGGACTGTCCCGAATTTTTCAGGACTTCTGGTCACCCTAGCCTAAACTAAAACCGCGTGTTGAATAATGAACAACAAAATAATGCTTATGGATCGGTTTATAATTAAACAATTTTGTCATAGAGCAGCTGTCAAATAGGCTATTTATTTACCCCAATAACTTTTAGGGATAACTCCCGTTTTCATACACAGCTCAATTTTACAACACCAGTAACAACAGCTCATGTTCCTCATGATTGACAAATTCCTTGAAAAAGCCAAAACACAATGAACAGTGAGTAGGTGAAAGAGACACCACATTAGTCAAGAGAGAATATTTAATAGTAATAGAAGATCATCACAAAATGAACAGAAATAAAATTGGTGATGGTAAGTAGTAGATCACCACATCATTTCTGCCTGCATTACACACAACAAATCAAACATTGTGCAAGTAAAGTGCACACATTTAGAATGACAATGGTAAGTAGCCTATGTTCTATATGTTTTAGTCTTTAGTTTTATTATAATTTAATTAATCTTGACTGATAAAAACTTTGTACAACACATATGTTACATTTGATACAGAAAGTGTAAAAAAGCCCATGTTCAGTTTGTGTTCATTTATTATACTGACTGTGCAGTTATTATGTTGGTCGTTGATTTGAATGTGAGGGGGTGTGGTTTAATCTGAGTTCGCGCGAGAGCGGATCATATTTTCCGGTCGGATCCTGAGGTCCTGCAATCTTACCTGTAAAGCAGTAAATAAGATAGATTAAAATCTCTTTCTGCCGCGCCTTCACTTTGTGAACTGCAGAATAGAATATTTGTGCTCTTGATTGACAGCGAATGGTATTAAACTTCGCGCTGAAGTTTCCATAGTGACGATTCTTGAATGTGCGTCATTGAAGATTGTGAGTTACATTTGAGTATTCATTATATTGTTATTGTGTCACTTATTCACTGTTTAGCTTGATGTACGGTTGCTACATTATATTTTATGTTATATGAGAGTGAGGTTACCTGATTGTGTGAAATATTATGTTAATAGTGTAAAACGCGATCAGCCATTGTAATTCAGCCATTGTAGAGTTGTAATGTCTCAGCATTTCTGCCGTGTTAATTGCACATCTATTCAGTTTATGTTACTGATTACTTTATTTGTTTATTGTAGAACCACATTTGAGAATCATACATCAGCAAGATAAATATTCTGTAATACACTAGATTACACACCTACATTTATCATCGCAGAGGATTCATCATACATCAGGGCCTGATACTGCAGCTCGACGACGAACTTCACAAATCTATTTTGGACATTTGGACATCTTAAAGAATTGTAGAGACTAACAGGGACTGTTACAATCTTTGTTTTCACTGCCTAACCGCAAGACCAGCTAACATCTGTATCCTTGAAATTCAAATCTGTTGAAATAATTCTTTGTTTATTTTGTTTATTATTTTGGGCAGGCCTACGTTATTCATATGTACATTTTCTTTGCATTATCCTTTGACGGTGAACATGTACACAGTGTATTTGATTATTGTTATTCAACGATATTAAGAGTAAAATAGTACAATTTACTACAACTGCTTGCTCTTCATTACTCTCATGGTCATTGGACATCAAAATGTGGTAATCGACCCTCTGAAACGGTTGGCATCGGAATAGTAATTAGTGCAATACAGTCCCTTTTCTACATTTAATGATGTCCAGACCCAGAGAGGGAATGATAGAGGATGAGGTGGTTCGGCCGTGCAGAATTACTCGACAGCCGTTGTATCTTCAGGACTATGAGGTTAGTCATCCTCAGAGGCAACTCACATTTGCAGATGAGCAGGTCAATACGGTAATGAATGCTGATGTTCTCTCGTGTATTCGTGAAATGAGAGAGGAGAGCAAGCAGCTGCGGCAGGATGTGAAACGCATCTCAGATATAATCGCTAGTTGTCCTGTGTTAGCTCCACTACAGGTTTCATCACCTACATGGCAATCACCTAGTGCGGAAGATGAGGTATCTTCTACACCGATGGCTACAAGTATGTTGGCCTCACATCAGGATGATCGAAATCCAGGTCAATCTGAGTATGTGCCATTGGTGCCTCCTAGGGATGATTCTCTTCACGCACGTCGTGATGGTCATCAAGATCTTATTGAAGATCTTACTAATCGTCTGAAGAGAGTAGGTGGACTGAGTGGTAGCCAATTACATTCAGGTCAGTCAACACCTCAGTATACTGAACCTCCTCGTAGTTTGAATGATTCACCGCAACACGTTCCTGACCGAGCTGCTAATGTCCGTGGTTTGCACAAGAGTCAGTCTAATCCTCCTTATAGGCAGTACGGTGATGCCATGTTGTTTCAGCCCAATTCGCCATATCCCCCTCGAGATTTCAGTCGTTCTCCTGCAGATGCACATACTTCTCATTCGCATTCAGAGTATCGGCCCATTAGAAATCTTCATGATCCATACTATGGGGACCGAGTGCACACTTTGCAAGAAACTGCCTTAGCTGACCGTTCTAGTCCTCAATTTCAACGTGATCTTAGAACTGAACACTATCATAGCAACGGACGGCTGTATCCGCCTGATCGTTCATATCCAATTTTGGATCAAGATCTTAACCGTCCTTTGCACCCGCTGCCAATGCAATATCGTGGGCCTACACTAACAATCCCAAATTTCATTCATGATGATCCACGAGAGTTCGCCAGACTTAAGCTCGCTTTAGGCAACGTACTGCCTGACGACGCTTCTGAATCTTTTAAGTTTCAAATACTAATGGATCATTTGAAATTGGAAGATGCTTTACTTGTTGCAGATTCTTACAGTCACAGTCGTTCTCCCTTTAGTGACACTATGCAAGCTCTAACCGACATGTATGGGCAACCGCATCAGCTAGCATTGCAGCGGATCACCAGTTTGATGGACGGACCCACTATCAAGAGTGGTGATGTAAAGGCATTCAAGGGATTCGCTCTTCGTGTGCGAGCATTAGTTGGAATGTTGAATCAGTTGGGTAGCCCAGGTTGGACTGAGTTGAAGTGCGGTTCTAATGTATCTCGCCTCTTAGCTAAGTTACCATATGACCTAAGAGCCAACTTTAAGAGATTTGTTAACCCTCTTCAGACTCCGATTCCTACCCTGCTTGACTTGGCCGATTGGCTTGAATATGAGGTTCGCGTGCAGGTGGAGGGAACCCAGTACAGTACTTACCCTGATTATGAGAAGCAGGCCCCCGCAAAGATAAGAAGTATGGTTTCCCACCTCGAAAGCTGACTACTGTTCTGCATGGAGGAGAGCATAAGGGAGAGTCAGTAGATAACTCAAGGACAAGGATAGGGTCAGTGTCCTCAGACAGAGTGCAGGAGAAGCCCAAAAGATTTTGCCCGTTTTGCGATACCATCCAGCATTATATGAATCAGTGCTCAAACTTTAAGCTCTTGACCAAGGAGCAGGTTGAGAATGTGATCAAAATGGGTCGTAGATGCTGGAGATGCGGTCGAAGTCATCAGACTTCAAAGTGTACGTTGAAAGCGAAGTGCAAGAAATGCGATAGGAAACATCTTGAAGTTCTCCATGATGTTAATGCCAGTTCAGATTCAAGTGGGAAAGGCAACATCAGAGAGTCAGAGAGCACAGGTCCCATGAGTTCCACTTCCCAGACCTTGTATCTGGACCGTTCCACGAGCGGGAAGCAAGTGTTACTTAAATTGAGTCGAGTTGTGATTCAGAATGGAGACAAGCCGATAGAGACCTACGCGGTACTGGACGACGGCTCTGAGCGAACGATTCTGCTCCATGAGGCCGCTCAACGTTTAGGCCTTCAAGGTACAGTTGAAGATCTAGCCCTTCGTACTGTGAGGCCTGAAGTTCACACCATACGAGGAAGTTCAGTGTCCTTCTCTATAGCTCCAGCTTCACAACCTACAGATCATTCCAAATTCATGGAGCCTTTACAGCCAAGGACCTAGGTCTTGTCCAGCATACTTATCCCATCACTGACCTACAGCAAAAGTATCGCTATCTTAGAGATCTGCCCTTGCACGATATCAATCAAGCACAACCATTAGTGCTTATCGGCTCAGACTATCCACATTTGATCACACCTGTGGAGCCAGTGAGATTGGGACCCAAAGGAGGACCAGCAGCTGTGCATACGAGACTTGGATGGACATTGCAAGGTCCATCAAGGTTCCTTCGCCCTCGTCTTCAGCCGCAGGAATGTCTCTTTGTTTCTTGTGTGACACCAGATTCTGAACTCTTTAACCAGGTTGAAAGGCTGTGGAAACTGGACATTTTACCTTACCGATCTGATAAGGTAGTCACACGCTCGCATCAAGATTCAGAAGCCCTCTGTACTCTGGAAGAAAAGACCATTAGAGTTAATGTGGATGGAGTCAATCGATATGCTACACCATTACTCTGGAAAGAGTCACTTCCCCCGTTGAATGCGCCAAAGGAAGCTGTCCTGGCTCTCCTATGTATTACGATTACGATTATCCAGAGAGCCACAAAGGGCAGCCACTTATAATGCTGAGATTCAAAAGTTGCTGCAGGCAGGCTACGTCACCCCGTTATCATGCGAGGAGTGTGAATTGAGTCCTCATTCATGGTACATACCACACCATATGGTCCATCATAATGGGAAGGACCGTATCATATTCGATTGCTCCTTCGAGTTCCAAGGCCAGTCTCTGAATGAGTATCTCTTACCTGGGCCTACTCTTGGAGCAAGCTTGTTGGGAGTTCTCCTCCGTTTCAGGGAGCACCCTGTAGCTATTTGCAGCGATGTGCGAGGCATGTTCCATCAAGTCCATCTCCTTGATGAAGACAAGCCTTTCCTCAGATTTCTGTGGCGTAATGGTAATACTGCTGATCCTCCAACAATCTATCAGTGGGAAGTTTTGCCCTTTGGAACCACCTGTAGCCCCTGTTGTGCTACATTTGCCCTTCAGTCGCAAGTAGGGAACTACCTTGAACCAACAGATGATGTGCGTGTACCAAGTGAACAAAATTTACTGATGGCTTAATTTAAGAACTTTTCTATTGTGCTTCTGATTGGGCTGGGAGATTCTCTGATTTTGGGTGCGCAATATATGATGGATTCTGATCCATATAAAGAGTCTAACCATGTAAATGAGTGACTTTTTGCACTTCTCTGTGTCACACACTACTCCCTTGCACTCACTCACAATCACCATACTAGTAAATAGCTTCCTACCCATCCCAACTGCGTGGATAACGTACTCGGTTACTAACGTAACCTCGGTTCTCTCTAGAGAGGGAACGAGTACTGCGTAATATCTTACGCTATGGGGAAAACCTCTTTTCCACGAGATATTGAAGCAAAAAATTATCCTTAATTTTGAATTAATGTAAAACGCTGTGCAGCAGCATGCAGATATAGGCAGGACGGCTCGCGCGCCTATTGGCTGCCCTGCGGCAAACAGCAGCAGCCTATCGAGAGAGGTGCTGCGTGACATAATCCTATGGGGGCATTTCGCGCCCATTTCGTCACGTCCCGCCAGAAAAGGGCGCAATTTCGCCCTATAAATATAGCTCGATAAGGCTGGTACACTGGTTTTCATCGCCGAAGCGAACCAGAGCTGTGTATGCACGGCAAGATACGCAGTACTCGTTCCCTCTCTAGAGAGAACCGAGGTTACGTTAGTAACCGAGTACGTTCTCTTACGAGAGTATCTCTCGTACTGCGTAATATCTTACGCTATGGGGAACACAATGCAAAACGCAGTGCGTACTGGGATCCGACACCAAAGTCCCAAGGGCAGTAGCCCGGGGCTCATGTAGTGCATAATCACCATAGACTCACAGAGAGTCGGAGAAGAGAGGCTGCAAGCATCATTCCCCATGAAATAGCATCCTATAGGGGCTAGTTATGTTAATAGTGTTTCACACAGACAGGGTGAACGTGTTCAGCCTGAACTGGTTAAGATTACGGGTTATTCAACACCCATCGAGCCGTGTTATCGCTCAGTGAGCGATGCACAAGCAAAACTCAGCATCTGGGCCGGCACAGCGGGGCAGATAACACTGAATTCTATACCGACAGAAGCTTGGCTTGTAAGTTGGGAACCTCTAGGTTATAAAACCTTATAAATGTAGACGGCAAGGCCCAGCCCGCAGCCGTACAGATATCTTGCAAGGTAACGCCACTATACCATGCCCACGACGAGGCCACGCCTCTCGTGGAGTGCGCTCTGACACCCAAAGGACACTGCAGGCCCTTAGAAGTGTAAGCCAGTGCTATGGCATCGACTATCCATCTGGAGAGGCTCTGTTTTGATGCGGCCAGTCCCTTGGAACGTCCGCCAAACAAAACGAAGAGCTGCTCGGTCTGCCTGAAGGCAGACGAGCGGGACACATAAGCTCTCAGTGCCCTGACAGGGCAAAGGAGACTCGCATCCTCCTCCTCATCTTGAACCGAGAGAGCACACAGGGAAATCACCTGGGCTCTGAACGGTGTGTTGAGGGATTTGGGCACGTACCCGTGCCTCGGTTTGAGTATGACTTTTGAGTCATTAGGCCCAAACTCCATACATGATGCGCTTACTGAAAGCGCTTGTAAGTCCCCTATGCGCTTCACTGAAGCGAGAGCCAAAAAAAAAAACACCGTTTTGAAAGACAGATGCATCATGTCTGACAAATGGATTGGCTCGAACGGGGCACCTTTTATGGCTTCCAAAACCGTAGAAAGGTCCCACACCGGGACTGAAGGAGGTCTAGGAGGGTTCAACCTCCGAGCTCCCTTGAGGAATCGCACGACTAGGTCGTTCTTCCCCAGTGACTGGCCAGACACAGGTTTTGTAAACGCTGCTATAGCCGCCACGTACACTTTGAGCGTGGATCGGGTTCTGCCCTTATCCAGCAGCTCTTGAAGGAAGGAAAGCACTTCCGTGACCCCGCAGTCTACGGGTGAAAAGCCCTGAGCTTGACACCAGGCAGAGAACACAGACCATTTCTAGGAGTAGAGCCGTCTTGTAGACGGGGCCCTTGCCTGCGTGATCGTGTTTAGCACTCCCTCCGGGAGGATAGCGGGTACCCGTTGATGGCCCATGCGTGCAGGGACCATAGCTGGGGGCGAGGATGCCAAATCGAGCCCTTGGCCTGGGAGAGGAGGTCTCTCCTCAATGGTATTGGCCACGGGGCAGTGCTGGTCAGCTGCATCAGGACTGGAAACCAAGCCTGGTTTGTCCAGAGCGGAGCCACAAGCAGCACTGGGCATCCATTTTCCCTGATCCGTTCCAGCACTTGAGGCAGGAGCGAGATGGGGGGGAAAGCATAGAGTGGACAGCGGGGCCAAACGTAGGCCAGCGCGTCCTTGCTATTGGAGAAATATTTCGGACAGTGAGCGTTCTCGTTGGACGCGAACAGGTCCACCTGCGCTCTGCCGAATGTCTCTCACAGCAGTAGGATCGTCTGCGGGTGCAGCGACCATTCCCCTGCTGGGACATTGTCTCTGGACAGCCTGTCTGGTCCCAGATTCAGGTGACCAGGCACGTGCGCTGCTCTCAGTGAAAGCAGGTTGTGCTGAGCCCAGACCAGGAGGCACTCCGTCAGCCTGTAAAGGTTTCGGGACTTGATGCCGCCCTGACGATTTATGTACGCCACCACTGACATGTTGTCCGACCGGACCAAGACGTGGTGACCCCTTATCTGGGGACAGAAGCGCCGCAGCGCGTTGTCGACTGCCATCATTTCCAGACAGTTTATATGTAGGAGCTTTTCCCGTTCTGACCACTGGCCAAAGAACGGTCTGCCCTCGAGCAGCACTCCCCATCCCGAGGTGGAGGCGTCCGTGGACACCACCTTCACGCTCGAGGGAGTCCCCAGACTCACACCTGACTGGTACCAGTCGGTTTTCTTCCAAGGCCCCAAAGCTGAGACGCATTTCAGACCGTCCCGGAGGCGAAACCGACCAGCGGTCCATGCCCTGGGCGGAACCCGCGCTTTCAGCCATAGCTGCAGTGGGCGCATGCGAAGCAGCCCCAACTGGAGCACTGAAGCTGCTGAGGCCATGAGACCCAGCATTTTCTGAAACCTTTTGAGCTGGACAGTTGAGCCGCGGCGAAAAGATTTCGCGCCGCGCTGAGTGTCCTGTGCGCGCTCTGGCGACAGATGCGCTGTCATAGATAGCGAGTTCAGCACTGTTCCCAGAAAAGATATTTTCTGGCTGGGAGACAGCGAGCTCTTCGCCCAATTGACTGTGAGACCCAGATTCTCGAGATGTTCGAGTAATGTGGCCCTGTGTTCTATGAGCTCTGATTGTGATCGAGCTAGAATCAGCCAATCGTCCAAGTAGTTCAAAATTCGCATGCCCTTAAGTCTCAGGGGTGCGAGAGCCGCGTCCATGCACTTCGTAAAAGTACGGGGTAACAGGGACAGGCCGAACAGCAGGACTTTGTATTGGTATGCCTGGCCCTCGAAGGCGAATCTCAAGAATTGCTTGTGACGTAACGCTATTTGTATTTGAAAATAAGCGTCCTTTAGATCTATCGACATGAACCAGTCTCCTTGGCGCACTTGCGCGAGGATTTTCCTGGTTGTAATCATTCTGAACTGACGCTTCGTGAGCGTTCTGTTCAGCCGTCGCAGATCTAGAATGGGTCTGAGACCCCCGTCTTTTTTCGGTACCAGAAAATACCTGCTGGATAGACCCCCTTCGCTCTGAGCCTGAGATAAAGGTTCTATAGCCCCTTTGCTCAGTAGTTTCGCTATCTCGGCTCGAAGTAGGTGAGATACTTCATTTTTTACCGTCGTTTCGACTCGTGCCGCGCAACGGCGGGGGTGTCGAGCGAACTGCAGCGAATAGCCTCTTTTTATAGTGTTCAGCACCCATTCTGATACCCCGGGAAGCTTTGCCCATGCATCTGCATGAAAAGCTAGAGGTAGAATGAAATCTGGGCTCTGGCCGTGATATAGCGGCGGCCGGAGAGCTCCGGTGTGCTGAGAAATAGACCATGTGTTTATAGTGTGCGAAGCGGGGGGTGCGCTGATCACAGCGGCAGCCTGACCACGCTAGGCTTCTCTCTGACGGGATGTGGAGAGAAGGCGAGCGGGGCGAGCCCCGTGGGGTTCGGCATGTCTGTGAGGGAATGTGGGCGCGGGATAGCGGGCACACTCGCTGCACTGAGAACACTGTCGGCTCGCGCCAACTGAAAATGTGTTGGTTTCGTTTTTACAGAAACCGTGGGACATGCTTCATGTAGTGTTTGTGGGCACTGTGTTGTGGGCACGTACACTACATTTATTGCACAATCGACATGAGTCGATTCTTTTTTTTTTTTTTTTTTGCTAGCCCTGTATTGTGGCGGGCTGTGTCTGCGTGTGGGAATGGGCACTGAGACGTGGGCATTCTTACAACACTCATAACACCATCGGCCGTGGCCGGAATTCCAGAAAATACACTCTTTTTGGGATTTATCTGGGTCGCCTTAAAGCTGGCGTTTGTGTGCAGGCAAGCGGGCTGCAGTACTAGCTTGTTTACTGCAAAATACACTGGAACAGTCACATTGTTTGGAACTGAACGAGCGAGAAGTTTCGGTAGAGTCTGGCCGCGGCGAGACTTAAACACCGTGGGCCTTAGCTGACTGTATGTGTGTTGGTTTCTTTTACAGAAAACGTGGCACATGCAGTGTGTAGTGTTTGTGGGCACTGGGTTGTGGGCACATTCACTATAATTAATGCACAATTGACATGAGTCGAACTCATTTGTGCGAGCCCTGCACTTTGGCGGGCTGTGTTTGTGTGTAGAAATGAACACTGGGCTGTGGCATTTTTAATACACTCATAACACCATCGGCTGTGGCCGGAATACCAGAAAATACACTGCTTACATGATTTTTCTTGGTCGCCGTGGAAACGGCATTTGTGTGCAGACAAGCGGGCCATGTTACCGGCTTGTTTACTGCAAAATACACTGGAACAGTCGCATTTTCTTGGAACTGAATGAGTGAAAAGTTTGGGTGTAAGTCTGGCTGCGGCGAGACTTAATTTTTATCCGCTGCGAGAGCTGGGCTCGAACACGGGTCTCCCGTGCGAAGGCTTTGGGTTTCGCCACTGAGCCACAGGGGGAAACGACAAAAGCTTAAAATAGCCCGAGCGGATAAAGAGCGTCATCACAGTTTTGTGTGCGTCGGCGTTTGTTTGCAGGCGTGCGTGTAACACAACAGGCTCATTGCTGCAATATTGACATTTTCAGCCGCTCAAACCAAGAGGAGCTGAGAAATGTTTGAGAAAAGGAGATTGGCCCGGCCTCGGCGGGACTAAAAACACACTCTTTCCTCATTTCGCCGGTGACGCATGCCCACGGGGGGCGGGGTAGCTTTCTTATAACGTAAAGAAAGCTAGCCGCGGTTTTGAAGCTGGCCTTCTCTACAGATGCAGCTATCTCGTCGTCATTAATGGCGGAAGCGGCGGCATCGCGGCGGCCGTTGTCCGTCAGCGAGCGACTCGAGTGAAGCTGGCGGGCGAACCGGCGAGCTATCACGGGCTGGAGAAGGCTCGGGGCTATTTCGTCGACCTCAATGGAGGAAGCGGCGGCAGACGGCGGCCGCTGTCCGTCGGTGAGGGACTCGAGCGATGCCGGCGAAGCTGGCGGGCGAACCGGCGAGCTTTGGCGGGCAGGAGAAGGCTCGGGAGCGCGCTGAGCACGGCGCTTTTTACGGCGCGGCGCTACAGCGGGCTGAAGTGCAGGCTCTGAGAAGGATCTTTGCATCTTGAAAAAGACGCAGCTCTTTTAGCAGAGAGAGACAGACAGTGAAAAAATGTGTCGCAGCAGCGAACACACACACACACAGTTTGAAAAGGATATAACGCCGGAAAGCGTAGCAGGTACGGCGGCTAAAGGCGGCGATGCCAGCGACTTCAGACTCAATGGCTCGTCCCGCTGTGTGCTTTTTCTCAGACGGCGTGGCTTCTCACTCCGGATCCAGCGATGCGTGATGCTTCGCTGAAGAGATGAAAATCAGTGTACCAGCCTTATCGAGCTATATTTATAGGGCGAAATTGCGCCCTTTTCTGGCGGGACGTGACGAAATGGGCGCGAAATGCCCCCATAGGATTATGTCACGCAGCACCTCTCTCGATAGGCTGCTGCTGTTTGCCGCAGGGCAGCCAATAGGCGCGCGAGCCGTCCTGCCTATATCTGCATGCTGCTGCACAGCGTTTTACATTAATTCAAAATTAAGGATAATTTTTTGCTTCAATATCTCGTGGAAAAGAGGTTTTCCCCATAGCGTAAGATATTACGCAGTACGAGAGATACTCTCGTAAGAGAACTGAGCTGATGTTTTTTCGGAAGTTAGACTCCAAAGCTATACTAAATCCACCAATGCCATATAAGGACATTAAGGCCCTTCTCTCCTAAGTTGAGGTCAGCATCTTGTTTGTCCTTGAGGAATGCATACTGTGTATCAACATGACAATTTCAATACTAGATGAACAATCACTGCTCAGAGGAACAAGAAAAAACAGGATAGGCCTACATTTATTCAAAAACAAGAGGGAAAAGGTAAGCCTAAACCAGTCTCTTTTGTCTCAAGCTTTATTTTTGTTTACTCATCTTTTATCATTCAAATAGACATTGTAGGTATAAAGATGACTACTAATGTTACATATATTTGGTCCAGTGCAGAGGTCATTTTTAGGTTGAAATAATTAGGTGATTATTTTAACACACAACATTTAACGTTATAGCAGTTAAAAGAAGTTGCTACTTAACCAGGCTTTTTTCCCCACATAACTTGAGACAGGGAAGTTCAAGGATTTAAGTAGCCTAATTATTTTACTCTCTACATTAAATGTGACAGGTAAGAATAAAGTGATATGAGTTCATAACCTTATAATAACTTTAGACCGTTTCCCTGGAGGTACACATAACGTTACATACAAAAATAAATTATCAATGAAATAAATGATTTCAGCAAATAAATGTAGGCTAATAAGCTCATTTTCACTTTGTGGCATATCCATAAATCATTATTATGGTTTCTATGGCTAGGACCAGCAGTTCCTAGAAGGAATTAAGTTTACTAACGTTACTAGACTAAAAAAACAGTTAAAGTTAGCAGGTGCATATACTATATGCTACTATAGGCCAAATGTACCTGTCAGGGTCTTTGGGAAAACGATGAAAGGCAAGATTTGTACTGTCACACGGATAGTTTTTGCAGTTTATTGCCGAACACTGCATTCTATTCCACTTGGACTTCGTTGTCTTCTGTGTAACTGTTACGTTAACTGTTATCTGTGCTGTTGTCCAGTAACTCTTGGAATCTTCACCCCAAAATGGTGGAGGGAACGGAGCTACCGAAGCGCCACCTAGTGGCTGTTACCAAAAAAAGCATCAGAGTTTCGCCTCTTGTTCTTCTATACCAGGGGTGTCCAGACTCAGTCCTGGAGGGCCCTCCAGGACTGAGTTTGGACATCCCTGTTCTATACTCTTTGCCCCTAGTGCCTGTGAGCAGAAAAAACACCCTTGCAACTTTGGCCCGACGGGCTGCCGGCCTCAGCTTCAGGAAGTATCGGGTGATATCAGCTCTCGCGATGTAACGAATTGCTTTACAGCAATGCACACATACACTATTATCTCAACATTTATATGCTAGCCTTCTGTGTCTCATACATACCTCAGTGGACATGGCTCCATGTGTTCGCCAGCTTCTTTGAAAACAAATGCACATGGCCAGAGGGAGAAGATGGGAGGGGGGAGATTCAGATTCGCCAACGAGTTTTTACGACAGTGTTGTTAAATATCTATTCCGAAGCTGTAGGGGGAGCTTTATAGAGAAACCAGCGAAGAAATTGCCAAAACTGCATAGATTTACAGATGACTTAGCTTTAAAAAATTTCTGTTGCGCTTCTGTTTGGGATGTGAGAGTTGTCGATTTTGGGTCCGTAATATATGATGGATTCTGACTCTATTGAATAGTTTCACCATGTATGCAAGAGTGTTTTTGCACTTTTCCTTGTCTCACACCATAGATATATACACTAGATGTCGCCTTGGGGTTCTAAGCATGCGTCAAAACCGCCGCGATCTTGGAACAGGGTTCTTGTCATAGGAAGTAGCTAGGTAACGCTGAATTCATGGATGATGCCGGACTTTTGTGCTGCGTATGGATGTTCACACGAACGAAATCTAAAAACCAGACAGCAAGCGATTACATTTCACAAGAATGTGAAATTTTTTTAAATTTATCTGGACTTGATAAATGATAAAGGATAAATACATGTCTGATCGTGGAATAATAATGTAAGTATAATTTCTAATGTAGGTAATGCTATTACCAAATCAAATGTAGGTACAAAATGTATGAAATATGTTAATGTTTTATCACAAAATGTATAAAATGCTGTTGCATTTAAGTGTTGGCTGAATTAATCAATTTACATAAAAAAATGTTGATTAAAACTTTTTTAAAATCATTAAAAACGTGTCAGTGTTTCTTACTTTGTTTCAAGTTTGAGTGTTGTAAAGAAAAATGATACCGAGGATGGTTTACATGGTAATCCTGAAAAATATTGCAGAATGTCCTTCCGTCTAACAGTATGTCATTCCGGCTAACAATGACACAGGAAATTAATTCAACCCGTATTTGTGTGTTAGATTACACAATTCTGCTTTTTTTTGTTGAGTCAAGGATAAAACAAGTCTTATTTACTTTATTAGAAAACATTTTTAAATATTTCCCAGCTTTTTTAATTTGGTTCTGAATTTTGAGTTATCAGCAGCCAAAAATGAGCCCATGTTTATATGAAATCCCAAATTGATTATATTAATTATTATTAAAATGTAGTTTTCTGAGCACTAATTGTTTGTTGAGCTCCAATTATGGATATTTATGAGCCGATGTCATTGCATTACATACACAACACTCTAATAAGTATAGAAAGTCCTAAAATTAATTTTTTTTGGCAGTTTTATTTTAAATCCTTATCCGTCATTGACCCATATATATATATATTAGTAGACCCGACGGTGTCCGGTCTGTTCATTATATATGCGTGGGTTCTGGCTTGTTTTCTGCGAGCTCAGGGTCCTGAGCTGCAGTAGGCAACCAGTTACTTATAGCTACGCAATACGAAGTGACCGTTCGAAAGGGAACTACTAGGTTACTATCGTAACCTCAGTTCCCTGAGAGTAGGGAACGAGTATTGCGTAGCCGGCCGCACTATAGTAACCTGGCAAGTTGTCGCTTCGGTCGTTTAACCTGCTATAATGGCGTTTTTCGGGGACTAATATGTTAAGGCCCCGCCCCTTGGAGGGCTCTGACATGTATGGAGTAATACTAGCTCATTGGCGCATGCAGGTCAGAGGCACCCGCGCCATTGGATGTGCAGTTGCTGCAGCACAGCCAATGAGTGAGCCAGACACTCACTGTGCTAGCTGTACAGCTGCAAAATGCGTTTTACATTATAGGCTTAAAGGGTAACTAAACCCTAAACCAACTTTTTTTTGTTAATGATCTGTAAGAATGGGGCTTTATTAGTGCTGTTCTTTGATTCGAGTAACTTTTTTGACATTTGGGTAAAGTGTTTTAATTTTACAATATATGGTGTAAAAACGTCTTGAGTGCTGCCCTCTTCAGGTTGAACGGTGGCTACTGCAGTTGAATTTTCCTATTGGCTGTTTGGGGTGGTTCGTGACGTAAGCAGTGGCAGGTGACGAAAGCAGGTTCCAGCTCACCACGCCCTTGGTACGAGCTACCACGCCCTTGGCAGTATAAAAACCATCTTGTTTCGACAGTCCCGAAATCTAAGCTGTTGTCCCGCATCCCGAATCCTGCCCTGATTGTCCCGAAAATTATTCTAAAGCAAAATCTTGAGTAGGCCTAGTTATTGTCTGATAAAACATTAAAAACTGTCCGTGGAGGTTGAGTCGTGAAAAGAGCGCAAGTTGCAGCAGCCGCGAGCTCAGTGAATGAATGTGCAGGCAGCCAGTCTAAAGGAGTGATTGATTTGTCGCGGCACTGTGTGAACAATAACTACATATTAGACTACACCCCCAAACTCTACTTTGCAGCGGCGTCTTGAGGTGAGTGATCATATATATTTTAATCACAATTTATGGTCTAAAGTTAATCCTCTGGGGTCGACAAACGCGCGGGGCATTTTGCTGGATTTTTTCACATAGCTGCAAAACATGAATATGCATACAGAGAGCGCGCGCTATTGACATCAACTCGATAAAACTCATTGGATGCCGATCGCGATGTGGGAGTTAAGACCGCAGTTTGAGCCAGCGGCTCGAATTGATATGGCTCTGGCCCTGTGTCCACAGACAATTCAACATCCTCGACTTAAAATGACAGCTCTGTTGCAAAGCTACTTGCGTCACTCCAGTCACTCTCCATCTTAGAGTCTGACAGCAGCTGTCAATTAATCCGTCTCTGCGGGTCTCAGGTGCACGCCCCCCCGCTCAGCCCCGCCCTCGGTTCGTCGCCTCTATCTCCGCTGGGCTCTGCCCACTTTTCCAGCATTTTTCAAATATTGCCAGTGGGTGGAGTCAGGCTCTGACCAGGGGTTACCCTTTAAGTAAATTGAGGAAAAGGAGTTTCCCCACTGCGTATAGCTTCGCAATACTCGTTCCCTACTCTCAGGGAACTGAGGTTACGATAGTAACCAAGTAGATTTCATCTATCAGCACAACCCTGCTCGGGGGGTTATTGGCATATTTCACACGTAGCCTATAGTAATCACTGAGCAGTAAAGTCGCAGCTCGATTATCGGACCGTAGGCCTATAGTGTGAGCACATAAATCGTGAGCTTTGTCTCTGTACATCGCATGCGATCTGCTTAAAGGCCATGTTGCAGGTTTAATTTTTCAACGAATTTGTGCAATTTGCTTGTTGGTAATAAACATTTAAACTGTTATCCATTGTATTTTATGTTGTTGGGTATCACAAAACGAAAAAAGTAGGTACTATCTTACAGCGGTTTGCAACGATTCTCCTTTCCCCCACAATGCATTGCATTACGTCACCTTGGGGAGAGAATTTACCAAAGCCCGCTGCCCGCCTTGTTGAGAGCGACGAGTAGTAGACTAGAGTATTCAGATAGCGCAGATTATAGATAAATACATAGATATAGAGAGATAGATAGACGAGATATATAGATAGACTAGATATATAGACAGACTAGATATATAGATAGTCAAGTATAGAGAGAGATAGGCAGACAGCATAACGTTAGCAGATATAGCTAACGTTAGCAGATATAGCTAACGTTAGCAGCTAGATAGAAATATATACAGTTGTAGGTTACAGTTTGACAAGAGTTTTGAGTGTGACAGAAGCACAATGTTGTGTTTTATTGCGAGTGTACACAAATATAAGTAAACACTTTGCAGTTTGAACGATATCCTGTATGAACAAAATGACGATGTTTTTATGTTTCCACTGTTCGATCGCACCCGCGCCTCTCACACTCACACTCACACTCACACACACAATACGAATACATGTATAATTCCACCCCTAATAGCTAGCATGATGCTTTCTATTTCTAGATGACAAAGACAAACATTACCAGTACTACGACTTTATGACAAAGGTTACCGGTACTTATCTGAACTAACGTCATGATCATATACTGCCACTAGATATAAAGAAAATGTTGATTTTTCACTCGGTGCTATTCAATGACCTTAAAAAAAATATATGTGTCGTTATTGTGCACTGCTGCTCGTAAGTTAAAACGGCTTGCCATAGCTTGTAGACTAGCTCCAGTGTTCATTTCTGCATTGCTAAATGATAGCAACTCACCGGGACACTTCACCAACTCTCCACTCATTCTCCTCGGACCATGCATTCAATTGGCTTTGACGGCCATCAGTTCTTGGCAATTCTTCATTTGCCCTCTCACGTCTAGCAGGTTCAAAATTATACGGCTGCGGGCCATAATACATGTTAGTTCTTCTTGCCAACCCTCATCCCAGTCAGTCGCCATAGTTCTAATACTAGGCTGAGGCACCCTTTCCTCCGCTTCTCCCCAACGTGACGTCATCACAGAGTTGCGTAAAAAAAAAATTATACCAGAAACGTAAAAAAATGGTCTTTAAGACCATTTTTGAGACATTTTAAAAATGATACACATATCTTGAGTGATTTATGTACCCATTAATCAACAGTGGTGGTTAACCTGCAACATGGCCTTTAAGTACAGTGTGTGTTGATAACCTTGCTGAAATCGCACAGTGTATGCCCATAGGCGGATTAACCATATTGTTACAACGATCCTAAGGGTCATGTGTTTGGTTGGGGTGTGTTTCTATCTTCTCTCTCTCAGGTGGTGGCCCCTCCCCCTCCATGTCTCGGCTGCATGCGTGAGTGGCAACAGGTGTGCCTGATTAACACTCAGTACCTGGAGGATAAGAAGACTGTTCTTTCGCAGTTTTTTACAGCAACATTTTTGTGTGCGCTGTCTATGTCCCACCAAGTGGGAATGCCAACAGGGCAGCAAACCAAATTGCTGACTGTGTCCATCGTCACCTACAGAATAAACCGGACGCCCCAATACTGATATTAGGGGATTTTAACCACAGCAGCCTGAACAAGAGTCTACCTGGTTTCTACCAATATGTGAAATGCAATACCAGGAAAAATAACATTCTTGATAAGTGCTATGGTAATGTCAGGGATGCTTATACAGCCAGAGCCAAACCTCCCCTTGCCAACTCTGACCATAATGCAATTCATCTGCTACCTACATATCGGTCAGTCTTCAAGTCTAGCAAACCAGAAATTCGAACTGTAAAGGTGTGGTCGGACGATAAAATTGAGGAACTGAAAGGATGTTTCCTCTCGACAGACTGGGACGTCAGTCTCAGACGTCAGTCAGTCCTCAAGGAAGCGGACATTGACAGGGCTACGGAATCCACAACTGCCTACATCTCCTTTTGTGTTGACTCCATCATTCCACATAAAACTGTTAAGATATATCCGAACAATAAACCTTACATAACAAAAGAGATCAAGGAGTGTATTAAGTGGAAAAAGTCTGCTTTTAAACTTTGGGACTCAATTAGAGGAATGACAAACATGGAGGCTAAAAGGAAGCCCCTGGTTGCTCAGGATGAGAGTTTAAAAGCAAATGCACTGAACAAATTTTATATGCGTTTTGAATCTGATAAAAATAGGGACTGCTGTGATGTTTTAGATAATGTAAACTGTAATGTGAAGGACAGGATTTTTATAGATCCACATGCGGTAACCAAGGTTTTTAAATCAATGTACTTGAAAAAAGCGACGGGGCCAGATAATATGTCCACTTTTCTCTTAAAGACATTTGCAGAGGAATTGTCTCCGGTATGGCACCAGTTGTTTCAACTTTCTATTGATAAACATGTTGTACCTGAGATTTGGAAAAAGTCCACTATAATTCCAGTCCCAAAAAAGGCATGTCCTCAGGAGGACAGCGATTATAGACCAGTTGCACTAACTTCCAATGTCTTCAAGGGCCTGGAACGACTTATGGTAAATGTTCTTTGCTCAGAGGTGGAGCCAGTATTAGACAAATATCAGTTTGCATATACAAAGAAACGAAGTACAAGTGATGCCATATCAACTATAATGCACCTTATACTGAAGCACCTTGAAACCCCAGGTGCATATGCTAGACTGCTCCTTATTGATTTTAGCTCTGCTTTTAATACAATTCAGCCACATATTCTCATAAGAAAATTAGCCCTTCTGAATGTAAATCCATTTTTAATCAGGTGGTACCACTCATTCCTTACTAAGAGGCCACAGCAGGTGAAGTTTAATTCCTCCTTATCAAACATAGAAATATGTAGTATGGGTGCCCCTCAGGGATGTGTCACTTCACCATTTCTGTTTATTCTGTACACAAATGACTGTGTTAGTTCTGAGCCTAATCAATACGTGGTGAAGTTTTCGGATGATACAGCTGTTCTTAGTCTTCTCACTAAGAACTCTGATTCATCCATTCACAGAGATGCTGTGGACAGGTTTGTGGACTGGTGCGACAATCATAAACTACAGATTAAAGGGATTCTATGCAGTTTTTTTAGCTTAACTGAACAGCTTCAGAGTTATTGAAATGGTTATATGACTTATTTCGGGTTGAATGGTGGCCTTCTCGCACCCCCCTGGTGCCTGTGAGCGGAAAAATCTCACTTGCAACTTTGGTGCGGTGGGCCGCCGGCCTCAGCCTCAGGAAGTATCGCGAGATATCAGCTCTCGCGATGTAACATATTCCTTTACGGCACTGCACACATACACGCCCCCATCCAGGAAGGTAGAGAAGGATGGAGTTTGTCACAATATCGTCATGGCTGAGCCGGCATATAAGATGCAGAAAGCATTGTCGGTGGAACAGAGAAAGAGGAAACGGCAGACTGACCGAGCGAGGAGTCAGACACGAGCGTAATTTGCGGGTGTTATATGTCCCCATTGAAACATCTCGCGGCACGGATGTACCCATACAAACAAATAAAACATCTCCAGGTAATTCTAGTAGAGCATTCATTTCGTTCGTTTGTTAAATAAGAGGCGATCTGAAATGTGTTGTTTTTGAAATCAAGTGACCAAAGTGCTTGTTGCCGCTGCGATCAGTGGCGCGGATAGAGTGTTCTGTTGTGACGCGCACAGTCTTCACACAAACGTGCGCCTCAATCCGTTGAGGAGAGACTCTATATTTGTTACGGTGAAATCACAAAACCTAATGCACAAAAAACGTGTCCCTGCTTGAAATACAACCACTAATAAACATTCGGTTTTGATGAGGAAAATAAACTATACTAGTACGGATTAGAACCCAGAACCTCTGACACACTTGGCAAAAGAAATTTACGACAGTAACGTTAAATACAAGTACTCCACAGCGACTCTAAGGGTCGCTGTTTGACAAAAACGGGATTCCTGCCTGGTGTCCCTTTAACACCTGTAAGACCGTAGAAATGCTCTTTGATCCCAAATCAATTGGTGACCGAAGCCCTGTGACCATACATGGCAATAACATTAATCAGCAAAATTTATGCAAGTACTTAGGCATTCACATTGACAGTGACTTGAGCTGGCAGACACAGGCAGCCACTGTCAGCGTTAGAATCCACCAGCGCCTCCACTTGTTACGCAGACTGCGGTTGTTTGGTGTCAGTAAAAACATAATGTTAATATTCTATAGGGCAGCAATAGAGTCTATTTTAAGGTATGGTATCACCAGTTGGTTTGGTAATTTGAGTGTCAAACTTAAATCGCAGATTCTCAAACTTGTCAGAGTAGCGGGCAGGATTATGGGTCACCCCCCCCCCCCCCTTAACCCTCAGTAACTGTTCAATGAGGCTGTCCTTATTCAGGCAAAAATTTTTTAAATGATAGTTCACATGTTTTGTTCAGCGAATACTCGCAGATGCCCTCAGGGAGAAGATACAGGGTCTCCTTATGTAAATACAACCGGTTCAAATATTCCTTTATCCCTGTGTCGGTTAAGCTCATTAATGAGCAAATGTGTTTTTAATGTGTATTGTAATTTACTTTAAGTAGTGAAGCCCTATTCTTTTGCACTTTGGTCCTTATCTGGTTGCCAGTTATGTATCCTCTACTTGTTTGGATGTTTTTATGTTTTATGCTGTCTATATGTTTTTATGTTTGCTTATGCAGCAGTACCCTGTCTCTAAACCAAATTTCTCCCATGGGAGACAAATAATTGAACTTGAACTTGTTAGTGTGAAGGATGTTACAATTTCAAGAATGCGCATTGGCCATTGTCTACTAAATCAAAGTATGGTCAGGATTGGGAAACACCAGACTGGGTATTGTGACAAATGTAGTTCCGAAAATATGGAAACAGTAGAACATGTATTATTAAAATGTGAGGCTTATGCAAGAGAAAGATTTAAATTATTTCAAGCATTAAGAAAAAACGGCAGAGACTCAGACTGGTTTCCCATCTCCAGTGGCGTTCGCCAGGGCTGCGTGGCTGCTCCTGACCTCTTCAACTGCATCATTGACCATCTGATGTCTAGGGTTTGTGAGCGGGTCCCTGGAGTGTCCTTCGGCAGTTACACCCTGACTGACCTGGAGTATGCTGACGACACCATCCTGCTCAGCACGTCCTACAGCCAGTTGAGAGACGCTCTGGGCATATACAGTGAAGAGGCTGAGAAGCTTGGCCTTCAGGTGAGCTGGACAAAAACCAAGTTCATGTATGTCGGCGATGGACTGCACCCAACTTCTCTGCAGTTTGGCAATGATATTGTAGAGCCTGTCAACAACTTTGTGTATCTGGGTTTCCTAGTGACAGACAACGGTGACCTACAACCAGAGGTTACCCGCAGAAGAGCCCTGGCTGCGTCAGCTCTGCAGTCTCTCTGGAAACCACTCTGGCGGCACCAGACCATCTCACGCAAGACGAAGCTCCGGATTTACAACTCAGCAGTACTTTCCATCCTGCTTTAAGGCTCTGAGACTTGGCCCCTAAATAAGACACTGGCTACAAGATTAGATGGCTTTGATAGCAGGGCCCTCAGGACCATTGAGAAGATCAGGTGGCCCCAGCGGGTCTCCAATCAAGTGCTTAGAGCCCGCACGTGCCAGCCCAGAGCATCTTGCCTGGCTGCGCAACGACGCACCCGCTGGCTTGGCCATGTCCTTCGTCTCCCTCCTGACCACCCGACGAGAGCCATTCTCCAGTTTGATCCAAGAGCCGCAGGCTGGAGACGACCACGAGGCAGACCCCGCACCCGATGGCTTGACGTCCTTGCGGGCGACCTCCAACAACATGGAGTTGCTGTGGAGGATGCTGAGCAGCTGGCACAAGACCGTCAGCACTGGAAACAATTGGTTCATCTGGTCAGCTCAAAGCACAGGGATGGGACGCCCCCACACCCATTGCAGGAGCCAAAATGAATGAATGATTAAGAAAAATGGAAATGGATCCACATTATTCAACCGTGCCCTGGTTTGATGTTTACAGTACTCTATAAGTGTGTATGTCTCTAAACAACTGGTGGTGTTTACCAGGGAAGAGACTGACTAGCTTAGAGAATAAATTGTACTGTAGATCAATAAAGAAAAAAAAGTTTTTATGCATGAAATATTCAGCTAACTTACAAACCATAATATTATAACTTTATAAATACTAAAATTCAGATTTAGCAAAACAAAATTGCTATATAAGGACTATTTGTCTAACTTTTTACCCTAGCGTTTTGTATGATTGGACTTTTGACAAAAAAACTTATTTAGCCTTAACCTTAGTTACTAAAAAATATAATAATTTTAGCTATATCTCTAATTTTCCAGTGTGACAGTCCCAGACTAAAATATACATGAGAATTAAAAATTTGTAGGAGTGCAATATCCAATAGGGCTACTGAGGATAGTGAGGACAGAATTTACTTTCTGAAGGAGAAACTTAAACTGTGGATCCTCAAATTCAAACCTATGACCAAAGACAATGCTGCAGATCACATTGGCCACGACGTTAGACATGTCTGCAGGGCTGATTGCAGAGCCTTTAAGAAGAAAATAACAAGATCAAGGTACTAAGATCAAGAGTTTAGAGTTTATGTCAACTGATTACCTGAATATAAAAAAGACATGCAGAGAATATTAAATGAAGTTCCAAATGTAGTTGAGGTCATATTACAAGTAACCAGCTATAGCAATCCGTATCGGTATCTGTGTTTCTTTATGTGTTGCAATATTTTCACGAATGAAGTTGGTCAGAATGATTTATGCGTAAAATAAAGTTAGCTTGGTCGCTATAACAACAAAAGATTTAATACAGTAATAACATCGGTTGTTGGTCGTAGAACGAGACACCGCTTCACTGCTGTTCGCCCTGCGATCGACTGCTTTTGTCAGCCTCGTTGCCCGCTGTGAGTTTGTTTGTTTGCGCAAATACGGTTTGAACATTGGTTGTTGGTCGTAGAGCGAGACACCGCTTCACTGCTGTTCGCCCTGCGATCGACTGCTTTTGTCAGCCTCGTTGCCTGCTGTGAGTTTGTTTGTTTTCCCGTCTATCGTGCGTCTACATTACACCCATACCACTAAAAAAACGGTTTTTACCCAAGACTTGAGTCATAAATTAGTATAAATATTAATAGCATCACTGGTTGCATCATTGCTAACTTACAGTCCATCTGTTAAAATGGCGAATATGTCAGGTGTATGTTGTCTACCTTTTGGTGCAGATGAGAACAGATCTGAATTGCTCGCGGTGCAGTCTGAATTAGAAGCTGTAGAAAAGCAGATCCGTGACCTTCTAGAGAGATAAGCTGAGCTGAGAGACCGGCGTTTAGCTCTTGAAACATCACCTGCTGATGCACACGGATCAGTGATTAACGTTAGTAAACCGCTGACCTCGTCTACTCCGTGCGTTTCTCAGCATTGGTCCCAAGCGTCCAGGTCACGATCAGCCATGATTTCATTCACTCCGGCTCCAACACACCACCACGAAGCCTGGGTGGTTCCGCGGAAGCCGCGTGCCAGGACAAGAATCTTTTCGCCCCTCCCGGTTTTCGAGATCTCCACTCAGAACCGCTTCTCCCCTCTTCGAGAAACGGAACGCGATGCTCTGATCATCGGCGATTCCACCGTCCGACACGTCCACGCTACGTTAGGTAAAAGTAAGGTGCACAGTCACTGCTTTCCTGGTGCTCGTGTTCTCGATATCACTGCGCGGGTAACTGAGATCTTGAACGGTGACGAGCACGTCGGAGCTGTTGTGCTGCACGCGGGAGCTAACGACATTAGGCTGCGACAGACGGAGGTTCTGTAAACATTGCATAGAAACTGTGTCTATTCGTCGTTTACTAAGATCAAATAATAAATCTACTGCGGGATCTAGAAAAAATCTAATTGTTATTAAAACAAAAAATCTCGCTATTAGTGAACAAAAACAATTTCTAAAGCTAGGTCTTCTAAACATTAGATCGCTCACACCTAAGGCGGTTATTGTAAATGAAATGGTCACAGATAATAATTTCGATGTTCTGTGCCTTACTGAAACCTGGCTTAAAACAAATAATTATTTCGGTCTAAATGAGTCTACTCCGCCAGGATACTGTTATAAGCATGAGCCCCGTCTGATCGGTCGTGGCGGCGGTGTTGCAACAATCTACAGAGATATCCTTAATGTTACTCAGAAAACTCGTCATAGGTTTAATTCGTTTGAAGTGCTTGTGCTAAATGTTACGCTCTTAGATGTAAGAAAAAAATCCCTATTATCTCTAGCATTGGCTACCGTATATAGACCTCCAAATTATGCCAATTTCTTAAAAGAGTTTGCTGACTTTCTATCAGATCTTTTGGTCAACGTCGATAAAGCATTAATTGTTGGAGATTTTAACATACACGTAGATAATTTAAATGATGCGTTAGGGGCTGCGTTTACAGATTTATTAAACTCCTTCGGGGTCAAGCAAAACGTCACCGGACCAACTCATCGTCTTAATCATACACTCGATTTAATTATATCATATGGAACCGATCCAACCGATATAGATATCATTCCACAAAGTGATGATGTCACTGACCACTACTTGGTAACTTGCATATTACGCACTGCTGTAATATGTCATGCTGCGCCACGTTATCGACCAGGTAGAACAATTCGTCCATCCACCATAGATCATTTCTCAAATAGCTTAACTGATCTGTCTCAGCTGCAGCCTGAACCCAAACAAACAGATGAATTAGATGAACTAACTAGCACTATGAGCACCATTCTCTCTAGAACACTGGATATTGTTGCACCCATTAGATTAAAAAAGGTCAGAGAAAAAAGTATAGCACCATGGTACAATAATACTACATATGTTTTAAAGAGAGAAACACGTAATTTAGAGCGTAAATGTAAAAAAACTAATTTAGAGGTCTTTAGAATCGCGTGGAAAGACAGTATGTCACTTTATAAAAAGGCAGTTAAAACGGCCAGGGCTGAGCACCTCAGCAAATTAATAGAAAACAACCGAAATAATCCAAGGTTTTTATTTAATACTGTGGCTAGACTAACAAATAAACAGACGTCGTCTGAACAAAATACCTCATTACAGTTTAGTAGTAATGATTTCATGAACTTCTTCACCGAGAAAATTTAAAGCATCAGAATCAAAATCGTAAACGTTCGATCTTTGCTCGCGCCTTATAATTCGGCCGCAATCATCACCCCGCAAGAACAATTACAATGCTTTACAACCATAGAACAAAAAGAGTTAAATAAACTTATCACTTCATCTAAAACAACAACATGTTTATTAGATCCTATACCAACTGAACTACTGAAAGAAGTGTTACCTATAGTGGAAGAGCCTCTTCTCAATATTATTAACTCATCTTTATCTTTAGGTCATGTTCCAAGAACGTTCAAGCTGGCAGTTATAAAACCTCTTATTAAGAAACCACAATTAGATCCAAATAACCTAGCAAATTACAGACCCATTTCGAATCTTCCATTTATGTCAAAAATATTAGAAAAAGTTGTGTCCGCTCAACTCGGCTCTTTCTTGCAAGAAAACGACATCTATGAAAAGTTTCAGTCTGGATTCAGGCCACATCATAGCACTGAAACTGCGCTTGTTAGAATCACAAATGATTTACTTTTAGCTTCGGACCAAGGCTGTATCTCAGTGCTAGTTTTACTTGATCTTAGTGCTGCGTTCGATACTATAGATCACACAATACTCTTAGATCGACTACAAAATTATACTGGTGTTCAAGGACAAGCATTAAGCTGGTTCAGGTCATACTTATCTGAAAGCTACCATTTCGTCTACTTAAATGGAGAAAAATTGATTATAACTTCGGCAAACTATGGAGTGCCGCAGGGATCTGTGTTAGGCCCTTTATTATTCTCAATATATATGCTGCCACTTGGTAATATTCTAAGTAAACATGGAATTAGTTTCCATTGTTATGCTGATGAAACTCAAATATATATTTCATCACGGCCAGATGAATACGCTAAATTATCCAAATTGACAGATTGTGTTAAAGATATAAAAGATTGGATGACGCGTAATTTTCTTTTATTAAATCCAGACAAGACAGAGGTAATACTTATCGGTTCTAAAAACCGTCCACAAAACCTTTCACAGCACGACTTTAACATAGTAGGATGTCCTGTTACTTTATCCGCTACAGTAAAAGACCTGGGTGTTACATTAGACTGCAACCTGTCTTTTGAAAAGCATATTTCACATGTTACAAAAACTGCCTTTTTCCACCTTAGAAACATTGCTAAACTACGTAATATGCCATCAGTCTCTGATGCAGAAAAGTTAGTTCATGCATTCATGACCTCGAGACTAGATTACTGTAATGCTTTATTAGCCGGTTGTCCTGCATCTTCAATAAACAAGCTACAGTTAGTCCAAAATGCAGCCGCTAGAGTTAGTCCAAAATGCAGCCGCTAGAGTTCTTACTAGATCAAGAAAATATGATCATATAACACAGATTTTATCATCACTTCATTGGTTACCTATAAAGTTCCGTATTAAATACAAGGTATTGCTTTTGACTTATAAAGCTCTAAATGGTTTAGCTCCAGTCTATTTAACGGATCTTCTATCGCCTTACAATCCATCGCGCTCTTTAAGATCACTAAATTCGAGGCTTCTGGTCATTCCTAGGATATCCAGATCCACCAAAGGAGGCAGAGCATTTTCACATTTAGCTCCGAAGCTCTGGAATAGCCTTCCTGATATTGTTCGTAGCTCAGACTCGCTCTCCCAATTTAAAACTAGACTGAAGACGCATCTATTTAGCCAGGCATTCATATAAATTTTTTATCTTACAGTTACTGTAAATTCGGCCTCTAGTTCATAAACGCCAGAGGAGAACTGGCCCCCGACTGAGCCTGGGTTCTCCCAAGGTTTTTTTTTTTTTCTCCATTGGGTCATCTGATGGGGTGTTAGGACACCATTAGGTCACTGGATGGAGTTTTTCGGTTCCTTGCCACTGTTGCCTTTGGCTTGCTCAGTTGGGGATATTCAAATTAATTAAACAATCATACCATTGATCAGCTCTACCAAACTTGGATGTCTTTTTTCCAGTAATAAACAAACATTAAGTTGTTTTGATTGATACTGTGAAGCAGCTTTGATACAATCTGTATTGTGAAAAGCGCTATATAAATATATTTGACTTGACTTGACTACAGTTAATAGCTATTCGTTGCTAACATATTTTTTAGCTTCCCAGGCAACGTTAATCTGTTTTTTTATATATATACTGGTAATGTTAGCATGCTTCTGAAGTTAATGTTGGTCTTATAAAATGATAACTTAGATCACTGATTGCATGACGTGTTTATTTAACATGGCTTAACCATTTTAACGGGTTACTGTTTGAACTAAAATAACGAGCTAGCTAACTTTGGCACAGTTACTTGGTAGCTAATGCTCTAATCTTTGACTAGCCTAACCCATTTGCTGCAGAAAACAGCCTAACATTATATTCAACCAGCACAACTTTGTCTTCTTCAGCCGCCCTTTGTAATTGCAGTGTAACATCTAAGTAATGCATAGTGCATTCCCACTACTGAGAGAAATGGATAGGTAACCCTTAGTTGAACCAGCCCTAAATGATGATTTTGAATATATATTTTCTTTGTTAACAGGGGCAAAATGCTGTTGCGTGTTCCATCAGGGGAAGAGCAGAAATACGTTAAGCTGTCTGAGCTGACATTCAATGCTTTCTTAAAAGAAGGTGGGTACATTAGGTTATAGCAATATACATCAAGCAATGACAAAATAATACAGCATTAACCATTATGTTATGATATCTAGTTAGGTCAATAATTATTTCTGTTGTGCTTTATATTTTCAGTTACATCAAGTGCAGATACTTGTCTTTCATCATTTTGTGAATACAAATGCAATGTAAATTCACTGACATTGAAATGCTTTATTTTTTTTTACAAAATGGTGAGTGCTGTGATCTAGTGTTGTGCTTGTTCTCTTACGAGAGTATCTCTCGTACTGCGTAATAGCTTACGCTAGGGGAAAAACTCTTTTCCGCGAGATATTGAAGCCAAAAATTATCCTTAATTTTTTATTAATGTAAAACGCTTTGCAGCAGCAAGCAAACACAGGCGAAACAGCTCGCGCGCCTATTGGTTGCTCTGCAGCAAATGCAGCAGCCTATCGAGAGAGACTCTGCGTGACGTAATGACCAATGGGGGCAATTCGCGCCCATATCGTCACGTCCCGCCAGAAGGGGCGTGGTCTCGCCCTATAAATATGCTCGTTAGGCTGTTACAAGCTGATTTTTACCTCTTCAGCGAAGCACACGCATCGCTGGATCCGGAGTGAGAAGCCGCGCCGTCGAAGCAAGCTTTTCAGCGGGACGAGCTCTGGAGTCGCTGGCCTCGCCGCCTTCAACTGCCGTACCTGCTGCGCTTTCCAGCGTTATATATCCTTTCAACACTCTGTGTATTTCTCTGTTGAGAAGTGTTTGTTCGCTTACTTGACGCGACTTACACTTCTCTCTCAAAAGAGCAGCGTCTTTTTAAAGATGCCTTCCTGTGGCTCGTGCCGCGCCCCGCTCAGCGATGGAGACCGACACGTCATCTGTGTTTCCTGCCTGGGTGAGGATCACGCGGCTATTGCGCTCGCTGATGGCGGATGCCCTCATTGCGAGCTTTTGTCCATGGTGACTCTGAGGACGCGCCTGGCATCATTCTCCGAGCCTTCACCGCAGCCCGCCGTGGTGCCGCGCCGCAAGAAGCGCCGCGCCCAGCGCGCTCCCGAGCTTTCTCAAGCCCGCCAAAGCTCGCCGGTTCGCCCGCCAGCTTCGCCGGCTTCGCCCGAGTCGCTCACTGACGGACAACGGCCGCCGCCTGCCGCCGCGTCCATCCACGAGCTTGATGAACCCTCCGAGGCGTGTTCTCTTCTGGCGTCAGATAGTGAGGATTGGGCGAGCTCTGTGGATCTCCCCTCCGCTAGCGTTTCCCGCCAGACCACTGGTAAGAGAGCCGGCATTGAGACTGAGCTGATGTGTCTGCTCTCTCAGGCCGTTGAAAGCATCGGCCTCGATTGGGAGGCGCCCGCGCAGCCGCCGCGCAACAGAATGGACGGACGCTTTCTCGGAAATGACGAGGCTCCGACGAAATCGCGGCCCGCGCCCTTCCTCCCGGAACTTCACGAGGAAGTGACGAAATCGTGGAACGCCCCCTTCTCCGCCAGGCTGCATACCTCTGCTTCTGCTGCCTTCTCCTCTGTGGATGGCGCGAAGGAAAGAGGATACCTTTCTGTTCCTCCTGTGGAACCAGCTGTAGCGTCTCATCTCTGCCCGCCCTCCGCTGGACGGCGCGCGCACACGACGCTTTCTTCTAAAGCCTGCCGAGTGACGTCATCCATGCACGGTCGCGCTTACACCGCTGCCGGGCAAGCAGTTTCAGCGCTGCACACTATGGCTATCCTGCAGATTTTCCAGGCCGACCTTCTCCTTAAACTGGACGAGGAAGGACCCGGAGCGATCTGCGTGGCGGACCTGAGAAGCGCTACAGACCTCGCTCTTCGCGCTACTAAAGCCGCTGCACAGGCCATAGGACGAAACATGGCCTCTCTCACCGTGGCTGAGAGACACTTATGGTTGACGCTGTCCGAGATGACGGAAGCCGAGCGCTCTGTGTTCCTCGACGCGCCCATTTCCCAAGCGGGCCTTTTCGGATCTGCCGTCACAGACTTCGCGGACAGATTCATGGAGGTACAAAAAACTTCGCAGGCCATGAAGCACTTCCTTCCGAAGCGCTCGAGCTCCGCTGCAGGTTGCTCTAAACCGCAGCCTGCTCGCAGCTCTCAGCCGCAGCCTGCACCGCCCGCCGCCGCCGCTTCACAGCGCCGCCACGCCCGAGACCAAAGACCGCGCTCTCGCTCTGCTGGACGCCGCCCCCCTCAGCGCGGGCCCCGGCCGAGGATTGAGATCAAGCCCGAGGCCTCAAAATCTTCCTAGCCATTCTAGGAAAACAACGGTGTTCAAATCCCGCTGCGGCCGGATTTTTACTGAAACTTCTCGCTCGGTCAGTTCCAAACATCGCGACTGTCCCAGTGTATTTCGCAGAGAGTCAGCCGGTGTCACAGCCCGTTTGCCTGCGCACAAAAGCCGTTCTTACGGCTACCCAGATAAATCCAATAAAGAGTGCATTTTCTGGTGTTCCGGCCACGGCCGAAGGTGTTATGAGTGTTGTAAGAATGCCCACCCAGTGCCCATTCCCACACACAAACACAGCCCGCCACGGTGCAGGGCTAGCACAAATAAAATCGACTCCGGTCGATTGTGCAAACAATGTAGTGCAAGCGCCCATGTCACCATGCTGCGTGTCCCATGGTTTCTGTAAAAACGAAACCAACACACATTCAGTCGGCCATGAACGACAGTGTTTTCAGTGTATTAAATGTGCCCGCAGCCCCGCGCCCACATTTTCTCACAGACACGCCGATTCCCACGGGATCTTCCCCGCTCGCTTTTTATGCACAATCTGCCATAAAGAAGCTGAGCGCGGCCAGGTCGCCCGCTGTGATCAGCG
Source organism: Gila orcuttii (assembly GCA_026230005.1). Taxonomy (NCBI): domain Eukaryota; kingdom Metazoa; phylum Chordata; class Actinopteri; order Cypriniformes; family Leuciscidae; genus Gila; species Gila orcuttii. The sequence goes on along the minus strand of JAPDVR010000009.1, from coordinate 27,550,289 downwards.
CGCCCCCCGCCTCGAACGCTGTAAACACGGTGTTGTGTTCCCAGTATGCACGGGCTCTCGAGCTGCCGTTTTGTCGCGGCCAGAGCCCGGATTTCATTCTGCCTCTAGCTATTCACGCAGATGCGCGGTCAAAGCTTCCCGGGGTATCAGAATGGGTGCTGAACACTATAAAGAGAGGCTACTCGCTACAATTCGCACGGCGAAAAACGAAGTATCTCATCTACTTCGTGCCGAAATAGCGAAACTACTGAGCAAAGGGGCTATAGAACCTTTATCTCAGGCTCAGAGCGAAGGGGGCCTATACAGCAGATATTTTCTGGTACCGAAAAAGGATGGGGGTCTCAGACCCATTTTAGATCTGCGACAGCTGAACAGAGTGCTTGTGAAACGGCAGTTCAGAATGCTTACGACCAGGAAAATCCTCGCGCAGGTGCGCTACGGGGACTGGTTTGTGTCGATAGATCTGAAAGACGCCTATTTCCAAATACAAATAGCGTCCCATCACAGGCGATTCTTGAGATTTGCCTTCGAGGGCCAGGCATATCAATACACAGTCCTGCCGTTCGGCCTGTCCCTAGCACCTCGTACATTTACGAAGTGCATGGACGCGGCGCTCGCACCCCTGAGACTTCAGGGCATGCGAGTCCTGAACTACTTGGACGATTGGCTGATTCTAGCTCGATCGCGATCGGAGCTCATAGAACACAGGGCCGCATTACTCGAGCACCTCGAGAAGCTGGGCATCACAGTCAATTGGGCGAAGAGCTCACTGTCTCCCAGTCAGAAAATTTCCTTTCTGGGAACCGTGTTGGACTCGCTGTCCATGACAGCACGCCTGTCACCAGAGCGCGTACTAAATATTCAGCGCGGCGTGAAATCCTTCCGCCACGGCGCGATAGTCCCGCTCAAAAGGTTTCAGAAAATGCTGGGGCTGATGGCCTCAGCAGCCTCTGTACTCCAGTTGGGCCTGCTCCGCATGCGCCCACTGCAGATGTGGCTGAAAGCGCGGGTTCCACCCAGGGCATGGACAGCGGGTCTGTTTCGCCTCAGGGTCGACCTTCAGTGTGTGTCAGCTCTGGAACCTTGGAGAAAAACCGACTGGTATCAGTCAGGTGTGAGCCTGGGGACCGCTTCGAGTGTAAAGGTGGTGTCTACGGACGCCTCCACCTCGGGGTGGGGAGCGCTGCTCGAGGGCAGACCGCTAGCTGGCCTGTGGTCAGAACGGGAAAAGCTCCTTCACATAAACTGCTTGGAGATGATAGCAGTCGACAAAGCGCTACGGCGTTTTTGTCCCCAGATAACAGGCCACCACGTCTTGGTCCGGTCGGACAACATGTCGGTGGTGGCATACATAAATCGCCAGGGTGGCGTCAGGTCACGAAACCTTTACAGGTTGACGGAACGCCTCCTGGTTTGGGCTCAGCACAACCTGCTCTCACTGAGAGCAGCGCACGTGCCTGGTCACCTGAATGTGGGACCAGACAGACTGTCCAGGAACAATGTTCCAGCAGGGGAATGGTCGCTGCACCCGCAGACGGTCCAGCTGCTGTGTAAAACGTTCGGCAGAGCTCAGGTGGACCTATTCGCGTCCCACGAAAACGCTCATTGCCCGGAGTTTTTCTCGAAAAGCAAGGACGCGCTGGCTCATGTTTGGCCCCGCTGCCCCCTATATGCTTTTCCTCCTGTCTCGCTCCTGCCTCAGGTGTTGGAACGAATCAGGGAGAACGGATGCCCAGTGCTGCTTGTAGCCCTGCTCTGGACGAACCAGACGTGGTTCCCTGCCTTGATGCAGCTGGCCAGCACTGCCCCATGGCCTGTACCATTGAGGAGAGACCTCCTCTCTCAGGCGGAGGGCTCGATTTGGCACCCTCGCCCGGAGTTATGGTCCCTGCACGCATGGGCCATCAACGGGTACCCGCTAGCCTCCCAGAGGGAGTGTTAAACACGATCGCGCAGGCTAGAGCTCCGTCTACCAGGCGGCTCTACTCCTCGAAATGGTCTGTTTTCTCTGCATGGTGTCAGGCCCAGAGCCTTTCACCTGTGGAGTGCGGGGTTTCGGAAGTGCTTTCCTTCCTTCAAGAGCTACTGGATAAGGGCAGGACCCCATCCACGCTCAAAGTATATGTGGCGGCCATAGCAACGTTTGCAAAACCGGTGTCTGGCCAGTCGCTGGGGAAAAACGACTTAGTCGTGCGTTTCCTTAGGGGAGCTCGGAGGCTGAACCCCCCAAGGCCCCCTTCAGTCCCGACGTGGGACCTTTCCACGGTCCTGGAGGCCATGAAAGGCGCCCCGTTCGAGCCAATCCAGCTGGTGGACATGAAACACCTGTCGTTCAAGACAGTGTTTCTCATGGCTCTCGCTTCAGTGAAGCGCATAGGGGACTTACAGGCGCTTTCAGTGAGCGCGTCGTGTATGGAGTTTGGGCCTAATGACTCGAAGGTCATCCTCAAACCAAAGCACGGGTATGTCCCGAAATCCCTCAATACGCCGTTCAGGGCCCAGGTAATTTCCCTGTCTGCCCTTCCGGTTCTCAGTGAGGAGGAGGATGCAAGTCTCCTTTGCCCCGTCAGGGCATTAAGAGCTTATGTGTCACGCTCATCTGTTTTCAGACAGACGGAGCAGCTTTTTGTTTTGTTCGGCGGGCGTTCCAAGGGACTCGCCGCCTCAAAACAGAGCCTATCCAGATGGATAGTGGATGCCATTGCGCTCGCTTACTCTGCGAAGGGCTTACAGTGCCCCTTGGGTGTCAGGGCGCACTCCACGAGAGGCGTGGCCTCTTCGTGGGCATGGTCTAGCGGGGTTTCCCTGCAAGATATCTGTACGGCCGCGGGCTGGGCCTCGCCGTCTACATTTATAAAATACTATAACCTGGAGGTACCCGCCTTACAAGCTAAGCTTTTGGCGGTCTAAATTCAGTGTTATCTGCCCCGCTGTGCGGCCCAGATGCTGAGTTTACTGCAGCCCCATGAGTATTGACTCACGTATGGCCACCCAGATCAGGCTGAATGCTTTCACCCTGGCTGCGCGTTTGATTGTCATATAATAGCCCCGCTCGGTGCTTTTTTATAGGGAATGACGCTTCCAGCCTCTCTTCCTCTACTCTATGTGAGTTTATGGTGATTATGCACTACATGAGCCCTGGGCTTCGGCCCCTGGGACTTTGGTGTTGGATCCCTGTACGCACGGCGTGTTGCATTGTGTTCCCCTAGCGTAAGCTATTACGCAGTACGAGAGATACTCTCGTAAGAGAACGTACTCGGTTACTAACGTAACCTCGGTTCTCTCTAGAGAGGGAACGAGTACTGCGTATCTTGCCGTGCGTGGAATACGCTCTGGTTCGCTTCAGCGATAAAAACCAGCTTGTATCAGCCTAACGAGCATATTTATAGGGCGAGACCACGCCCCTTCTGGCGGGACGTGACGATATGGGCGCGAATTGCCCCCATTGGTCATTACGTCACGCAGAGTCTCTCTCGATAGGCTGCTGCATTTGCTTCAGAGCAACCAATAGGCGCGCGAGCTGTTTCGCCTATGTTTGCTTGCTGCTGCAAAGCGTTTTACATTAATAAAAAATTAAGGATAATTTTTGGCTTCAATATCTCGCGGAAAAGAGTTTTTCCCCTAGCGTAAGCTATTACGCAGTACTCGTTCCCTCTCTAGAGAGAACCAAGGTTACGTTAGTAACCGAGTACGTTTTCATTTGATAGTAGTTGATAGTTAGTTCTATAATTCAGTAACAGCAGATTTATATATTTTTAAAAACACTGTAGAGAAATGAAAAGTAAATTACACTTAAAGTGTCATTTGTTTAAAGTAAAATTGTAGTTTTGAAGACAGTGAATAGTGTAATCATATTACTCTTAACAGTGTGATTAAACTACAGTGTTAAATACTTTTACACATTTTATTGTTATTTTTTACACAATACTGAGTAGAATTAACTCAAAAAACTTGACACTGACAAAAAAATTTTACACTGATTTCGAGTGGGACCAAATTATCTGAAACAGAGTCAAATTCAACTCTATAGGAGTTAAATTAACACTTCTGTTTAAGCAGCGCCATCCCAGCGACAATTCTTCCAGCTGTATACCGTTATAGGAGGTTTAGTTCGAGCCGAGCCTCGAGTTTGAGCCTCCTTCAAGGGCAACAAGGTAAATCTGTTTACCATTAACTTATAAGACTGAATGGGCAGGCAAACTCGTAAGTGGATTTTACCTTTGTATTTTTTAATAATTTCCACAAGATATTCAGCCTCCTCCCTGACTCGTTCCTCGATGCTCCTGTGGCCCATTCCAAGGTTCTTCAGTGACATGAGAGAGAATTTGCGCATCTCCTTCCATCTGTGTCCACTGGTGGACACAACACCTGCCCATAGAAAAAATGTTAACAGCATTTCTTGTCATCTAACGTTGAACAAAAATGGTACATAAACTGTTTCTGCTCTCTTTAACTCCCAGAAGTGTTTCAACATCGGGTGAAACCACCATATGCAAGTGTGACCTTCATGATCAGGGGATAATTGGCCCTGCCACTTAATTCTTCACCAAGACCAATCATAGTTTCCTTTAGGGCTTCATATCCAGAAATGATCAGGAGTGTTTGCCAACCAGATAGTGACAACAGAGCCATACTTCTTAGTGAGCTAAGGGACGAACAGCACAGATGAAAGATGCTAGTTTCAGAAACCATAGAAGTGTGTATGCATACAAGTGTATATGAGATATAATGTGCTTTAATCAGCATTCAGAGTACAAGAGCAACAGCAGTAAAGGGAACCTTTGTGTTCATAATTTTCAGCCCTCTAAATATACTGGGGAAAAAAGGAATCTCACCTTCAAACTATACTCTAAATTTGCCTGGGTTAAAATGTGTAACTCAACTTGCTGGGTTAATCAAGCACGTGTTCTATCCAATATTTACCTGATGGGTTGCCAACTGGGTTGTTTTAACCCAGCCATTCTAAGAGTGTAAGCAAGCACCAAAGTCCAATAGTACCATATGGCATTTTTTTTGTCTGCTTCAAATCCTTCAAAGTCTACAGTAAAGAAAAATACCCTCAATGCTTTAGTGTGAAATTAATAATTTTTTTAAATAGCCTACTTTATTTTATTTATTTAGTTTTGTATTCTGCGCACTTAACTCATTTACCTGCATAGGTCTTGTCACAAATACAGTTTCTGTACATCCTTGTAAGTCCTGAAGACAACCATCCAAGCACGAACAGCTGCTAATTAACAGAATTATAGTATTTTGAATACTGATCATTAGGTAAAACTTGTATGGTTCCTTGACATCAAACTGAAGTAAATTTCCCAGCAGTGGATTCCCAGCAAAGTTTGCTGCGGTGGCTCAGACGAGCATAAACTTTTTTGAGTTCACCGATCGTTTCTTTAGTCTTGCCATCACCTGCCCCTACAGCGACGAGACCCTGAAGTCGTTGTTCTGGATCGGGGCAAACTTAAGTAATGCATACTTTACTAGTTATGTAATCAGATTACTTTTTTAAGTATCTAGTAAAGTATTGCATTACTTTTAAATTTACAACAAAATATCTGAGTTACTTTTTCAAATAAGTAACACGAGTTACTTTGTTTTCCCATGTATTGACTGACAGCTCTCCTGTCCCCATGTTGAGAGAAGTTGGAGTTGTGCAGAGGAGTTGTGTCAAAGTCCTTTTAGGCAAGTCATGCCACTCTGCCGCCATCTTGGCAACGCCTCCGGGCAGCTATTTCGGACTAACAAGACCAGGCTCCTATCTAAATGAATGGGCAGAGAGTCAGAACTGCACTTTCACTGGTCACCGGGACATAAAAACTGCATGTAGCCTATGGAAACAGCAGTAAAATATGATAAAATTCGCTGAAAAAGTTTGATGACTTTGCCCCAAAATAAGGTTTAAAACGCCTTTTTCCCCACAGGTTATACATTTACTACGCATGCGCAAGGGTTCTCTCCCTCTCTGTCGTGCGCGCGCCAGACGGTTTGAGCACAGTAGCCTATGTGCGAGCTCTTGCTCGCTCGCTCTAGATTCCAGGAGATTTTAACTAATTTGCGGGCATCAGGGAGCCGCTATCAATACGGGGGAGACTCTCGGAACTTCCAGGGCAAAAAAAGCATTATAGCCTACTCACCAAAACTACTGATTATGTTTTACACAAAATCCATCCTAATTTCTTTCCTCAATAAGACTTCAATTACTCTGGTGTACAGGTTATCTGTATAGAATAGAGTTCCGTGACTCTGTGTTAAGCTCAGGCTGAATAAGGGATTTTTTCCGGTAGCCTAGTATTGAACCTGCTGGGGGTCGAGGAGGGAAGAAACATTAATTTGTGGGTTGAAAAACTATTAAATCTACAGTATTTTAGTTTCTGCAGTTCGCTACAGATGCGGCTAGCTCAGCCTCTGACTACCAGTAATAGTACGCGCTCTGACCAGTGACACCCAATCAAAGGACTTGAAAATGCTGACGGTCCCGTTGCCGACGGCCCCTGCTAGATGGCCCCGTTGCAGTCAAATCTAAATCTGATTGGCTGATTAAATCTGACTGATTATCTGATTGGTTAAAGCAACGGTTTCATTTCCATTCATTTTAAAGGGTAACTAAACCCCTGGTCAGAGCCTGACTCCACCCACTGGCAATATTTGAAAAATGCTGGAAAAGTGGGCAGAGCCCAGCGGAGAGGGGCGTGCACCTGATACGCATCTCTTTGTATGGAACCTGCCTACGTCACCAACCACCCCTTACGTCACGAACCACCCCAAACATCCAATAGGAAAATTCAACTGCAGTAGCCACCGTTCAACCTGAAGAGGGCAGCACTCAGATGTTTTTACACCATATATTGTAGAATTAAAACACTTTATACACAAATGTCAAAAAAGTTACTTGAATCAATGAACAGTACTAATAAAGCCCCATTCTTACAGATCATTAACTAAAAAAAGTTGGTTTAGGGTTTAGTTACCCTTTAAGCTACAGGCGCCCGCACATTCTGAAGGCCTCAAGGCAGATTTAGTTTACCCTGGCAACACATGATGGCTGAAATATAATTGGATAAAAGCGCTAAAATAAATATACAATACTGGAAGCAGCGCAACCAAGAGAAAAGCTGTAAGCTTATAAGAGAATGGACTATTTGGAATAATTAAATACTCATTCATGGAAAATATATATTAAAGTGCAAGTCAGTGATTCTAATAGTGTTTAGGCCAGCAGAGAAGGCCTTGCTGGCCCTGACGGCCCACCACTGAGATATATATATATATATATATATATTCCCTTTGTGCTTTGAACTTTTCAATGCGAATCGCTGCGCCCCGTTGCTTCATGCACATCATTCTGCGCACGGATTGCGCATAAGCGTTTCGTGCCGCTCTGAATTGGAGCCTTTCATATTACAACACTTTTGCGCAATGGCAGTTTATTGATAGCCTTAGTTGTTCTGTCCTATCTATCATATGTTGCTGCTTCATTAAAAAGCTTACAAATTTAAACTAAATGTCTTTTAATTATTTATATTTTGTCCGCATATTGTTTTACAAAGTTAGGAAAATAATGTATAAGTCAAGCTTGATGCCTTTCACAAAAAAATAATTACAGTCTCTTCCCCACAGTGAGGCATACAGATACAGTTTGTTAGGTAATTCGGCACTGTTTTTTTAATTATTATTTTATTATTGGATCGGTACTCGGTATTGGCCAATAGCTACTGAATCCCAGGTATCGGAATCGCAAAAAAGGCGGATCGTGCCACCTCTAGTATTTACTCATCTCACTTGCACAAAAAAAAAATATATATATTTGTAAGTATTTGTATGCATTTAATCTCACTTTATTGACCGATGTACTTACTGCTGACCTTCAATGATTCAGTTAAACCATACGCAAAAATGGCTTTAGATTTTTTGTTTTTATTGAAGTAAATTTAGTAAAAAAAATAACTTTTCTGTTATTAAAAAACAAGCCCAAAAGTAAAAGTAACATAATACACTACTTTTCTTAAGAAGTAACTAAGTAACACAATTACTGTAGTTACTTTTTAAGGGAGTAACTGAATATTGAAATGCATTACTTTTCAAAGTAACTTTCCCCAACAGGGTGGACACATATATTTTTAGATTTGTGAAGGTTATAGTAAAAAGATAATATCAAACCCTTGGGGTAAGATGATACTTTGACACAATGATCCTTTTAAATATTAGTAAGAATTAATTTTCATTTATTTATTCATTTTCAAAATTCATTTATACATTCTGTAAAAATGTATCCAGGGGGAGCTTCCTACGGGCCATTTTACCCCTCTTTTAATATTTTATATTTTGTGCTACAACCAAATTAGCAAATCTTCATATTTCATTCCTATAATAACACATCATCATCATCATCCTGCACATGCTAAACTTGTATCTAAATGTTAGTTTAAAAGTAAATCCACATTGTCCTTATCTTCCCCCATAGGGATAGAAAAACATGGATAGCTATTTTCAAATGTTCTCTGAATATTCTGAAACGGAAGATTATTTAAACGTTTAAACGACCATTTAAAACGTTTCAGGGGAAAATAACACTCCATGAACGATGTAGTCTATAAATAATGTTTTGTGCTAATGTTTTGAGAACATTTTGAGAAATTTGAACGAAATTTCTGTTAAATTTACTGGAATAATGCTTGTTCATTCATAAATGAGAACCTTGTCAGACCGTAAGCCAAATTACGATAACGTTCCTTTAGCTGTGATCAACGTGTAATTTAAAATATTTTCAAGATAGCTGACGGTTTGCTGTGCTTGGAGGCGTCAAAGACAATCTTCAATTTATTGGCTCGGGTTTAAGATTACTGGCAGAAATTTAATTTAAATTTGGACACAGCCATGAAAGTTATTGAGTAGGCCTACGTATCCAGATGTTGTCGTTCGTAAAATGGCAGGTAGTATCTGTATCCACAGTATTCCTGCGCCCCATGAAGCTTTGCGCGAATTATGGGTGTAACTTCCATTAAGATGTAAACAATCAGTGAAAGACTAGGGCCCTGTCCCAAATGGCGCACTTCATGCGGACTTTCGGTCTCGTGGACTTAAGTTGCGCGTGCTCGCCGAGTCTACGAGTCCGTAGGCCGTCCCATTTAGCATTTTAACGTTCTGAAGTGTGCTCAGCAGCGCCCCCTTTGTACCCTTGAAGCGGTCTTCCGCGAAGCCCGCATAGATGCAGGCTCCACGCACTTTAACTACCCAGGAATCCTTGCGAAATGCCAATCAGAAAACGGAAGGGAGGAGATTTCGCTCACGGACTGTTAACATGGCTTTATGATATAGGCGTACATTTTACCAGTTGTTACTTAGTTTATACAAACATTATCGACCAGTGGTTGATATATCAAACATAATAATAGCGTGTTAAATAATACGATCGCATTATGATTCATTACATAAATAGAACCGAATGTCATGGCTTTACTGAGTCATATAAACGTAGTATTAATATTGCAACCTATACATTTTTCTTAAACTCATTTACATTTTAATTTTGTGTTAAAATTGAACATTATGTATTATTATGTACAACTGTATTGATCATTTACATAACCATGACATCTATTCTAATGCCCAGGTGTCAATTATAGAACTGTAAAAGCAGGCTGTGTAGTTCACATGGACATAAGATTTGGGAAAATAAAATAAATCCTGTTCTCGATGATAAAGACTGTAATTTTTTTTATGATATTTGTGATATTTTTCTAATAAAGGGACTGATGAGATGACCTTTAAGTTTATTCAGCTTCGACGTCTGAGCTGAGACCTTCTTCCTGTTTCCGGCGTGACGATCGAGTCTGTCCCAAAAATACCTCTCAATGCGCCCTCGCGGACTCGCGCTAAGGGCCCTATAGGTCTGCACTACATGACGTCACCGAAGTGTGGACTCTGAGGAAGTCCACAAGTCCGGAGTGTGCCATTTGGGACAGGGCCTAGAGCCGTTTCTCAATATGCGTTCTTGTCTGTACTTGTGTTCTTGTGGACTTGTGAAACGTCATCAGTCTCTGCCCAAGTACTGTCCCAATTCAAAGTTCACATCTAGCCAAGTCCAGTTCAAATCCCCGGATGTGTTCTTGATCCGCCCCTTTTACCGAGGATGCATCGAGAGGTGACTTGTGCGGACTTGAGACAGCCATGTATCCCAGAATGCATCTCGCACCAACCAGCAAGCGTCAATACCAGAGGAGAAAACCCGCGTAATATCAAAATACTACTGTTATTGTGTCATGAAATGTCATTTTAAGAGTGTTTCAGGCGAGAATGTAGTTGTTTACAGATCAAATCTGTGGTTTGTTTATAAAGATAGCGCTTATTTGAAAAATTGATCTGACGCTTTCGGAGTTGTAAGATCCAGTCGATCACCGGGAGTTCAGTGCTCATTAACCCCGACTAGAACAGCTTTCCTCGGCTAGTGCTTCTGACGTGTGCCGCTGGCTCTGGTGTCTCTAGTCTAGTGGATAAACATGACGTATATTCGTCTTGTGTCGATCTTTGGTCTTACTCATTAATCTATATTTGTTCCATGGCAAATCGTTTTGGCTGAGGGCAAAGTGAAGTTTCATAACTTTATATATTTAGGCTATTAAACTTTGTAGCCTAATTGTTTGCTTAATTTCTCATTGTAAGTTAGCTTCTTATAGCCTACCTTTATACTGGATATTATTGATCAGTAAAAATGACATTTAACAAAAAGAGACAGGGTTGTTTTTTTATTTTGTATACTTTAAAATAGATATATATTTTTATATTTATTTTAACATTCTCTTCACTATATGTAAAATAAAATGACACAACCCTGTCCCTCTTTGACAAATGGCAATAAAAATTAAGAATGTTTCATATTTTTAAAATAAAATAAAAAAGAAGCAGGGTTGTGTTTTAATATTTCATGTTGTTATAAATATGCAGTGAAGATAATTAATGTACACGTTGCCTGAACCACAATTGTGTGGCCATTTAGGCTAATATGTTTAAGATTTTTTTTTATGAAAAGAGGCAGAGTGGTGTTTTCTAAAATATTTTGTTTTATTGTTGACGAAAAGAGGCAGAGTTGTAGCATATTTCGTTTGATTGTTGCCTAAAATATACAATTTCGTATGCTATTTCATCACTCAATTCACTTCTGAGAACATTTGATGCGAGAAATCAACTGTGATGATTTCAAATATTGGCATTTTTACGAAAATGTATGGCGAGTCGTAAATGTTTGAGTTCTGTATGAGGGTATTGCGCAATACCCGCAAGAACACATTGTCTCAAACTGTCAGCAGCGTTCTGTGTGCTCGTCACCTTGCAAGTTCATTCTTCCAAGAACAACTAGCAAGAGCGTTCTCCCCAAGAACACAAGTCCGTTCTTTGCATTCTTGGTTTTGAGAAACACCCTAGCTCTATGGACGCAATAATATATATATATATTTTTAAACCGTGTACGATGACATAAATTATTCTACTCACCCTTCAACCATTGAACATTAAAAGGACATTTAAACGCGTAAAAGCATCAACAAGGTACTTTCAACAGACCATGAATAATCTCTGAAAAAGCATATTTCCACAGCAAAATCGGTCGGTTAAATATCACTGTGGTAATCTGTATTATGTACCATACGCCTTAATAAAAAAAAAAATTATAATATCCTTTATTTTATAAAGCGCCTTTAAAAGCAGCTTCTCAAAGCGCTGTACACACAATAAACAATTTTTAAAAGCAAAACACATCAACAGGTAAATGCAAGTTTAAAAAAGTATGTCTTAAGTTGACCTTTAAAAGTGGCATAAGTCTGGGCTTCTCTAAGTTCAAGAGGCAGAAGATTCCAAAGGGCAGGTGCATAGAAGGAAAAAGCCCTGTCACCCATAGATATTAAGCGAGTTTTAGGAACCACCAGCATGCTCGATTGTGAGGAGCGCAACCTGCGATTTGGAGTGTAGGGGAGCAACAGTTCAGATAGATAATTTGGAGCCAGGCCGTGCAAGGACTTATATGTAAGCATCATAATCTTAAAATCGACTCGGAACCTAACTGGGAGCCAGTGCAAGGATTCCAAAACCGGAGTGATATGGTTGCATACTCTGGACCCAGTTAAGATCCTAGCAGCAGAATTTTGTACACGTTGAAGCTTGTGTAGTGTAGATTTAGAAACTCCGGCTAAAAGAGCATTACAATAGTCAATCCGAGAGACAACGAAGGAATTTATCAGCTTTTCAGCTACAGGAAAAGTTAACATAGGCCGCAATCTAGCGATGTTTCTAAGATGGAAAAAGGATGTTTTAACAGTACTCTGAATGAAAGAATCAAATGAAAGATTAGCATCAAAAATAACTCCAAGGTTCCTCATTTTACTCTGGATACCCAAAACAGAGCCATCAAGAGTCAAAGACAGAGAACCAACTTTGGAGGTTTGATGACGAGAACCAATGAGCATAACTTCAGTTTTATCACTGTTCAAACACAGGAAATTATTACTCATCCAGGTTTTTATTTCAGTAATACAACCAGAAAGAAAATCAACGTTGGAGCGCTCATCTGGTTTTGAGTGTATATAAATTTGCGTATCGTCGGCATAGAAATGATAATGGAGGCCGAGTAATCTCAAGAGATAGCCAAGTGGTGATAGATAGATGTTAAAGAGTAAAGGGCCCAGAACTGACCCCTGGGGAACACCAGTGAGAACCGGGCTAATCTCAGACCTATGGTCACCCATTGAGATGAACTGGGAACGGTCAGCAAAGTAAGACCGAAACAACTTCAAAGCTGTCCCCGACACACCAGACACTCTCTCAAGACGTGTAAGCATTAGACTGTGATCAACAGTGTCAAAAGCGGCTCTTAAATCTAAAAGAATGAGAATAGATGTTGCACCAGAGTCAGAAGCCATCAACAGATCATTGGTGACTTTAACCAGAGCCGTCTCAGTACTATGAAATTTACGGAATCCTGACTGAAGTGGTTCAAAGAGGTTATTACTTGTGAGATGTTTACACAAATGAGAGGCAACAATACGCTCAAGTATTTTTGCCAGAAACGGAAGGTTTGAAATAGGACGATAATTATTAAAATCATCCAGGGCAACATTCTCTTTTTTTGGTACTGGAGTTACCGCAGCAATCTTTAATGCTGCTGGAACAACCCCAGTCTGCAAAGAGTCGTTCATAATACTGAGAACAACCGGAGACAGGACCCCAAAGCAAGATTTAAATAAGCATGTGGGAAGAGGATCAAGCAAGCAAGTGGAAGCTTTAATGCTTGATACCTCCCTTGTAAGAGTCTCAGTATCAAGAAGAGGAAAGTTAGTTAGAAAAGTACCAGTGAACCCAGGTGGACAATGGAATGAAAGAGTAGGAACAGATGAGACAGAGATTTGTTTACGAACACTATCAATTTTTGAATTGAAGAAATGAAGAAAAGAATTACACAGCGGCTGAGAAGCAGGCGTGGTAGTAGCAGCATTAACTTGAAGGAGTCGGTTTATAGTTTTAAATAGATGTCTTGGGTTTTCTTGATTGTTTTCAATAGTCTGAGAGAAATACAAAGATCTTTCAATCTCAATTAATGCTCCATAGTCACTTAGAAGATCCTTCCAGGCTAGATAATGAACATCCAAGCCAGTGAGACGCCATTTTCGCTCCATTTTCCGACAGGCCGCCTTCTTAGTGCGCAGATTGTCATTATACCATGGAGCAGTGCGAGTAAAAGTAACCTTGCGTGACCTCAGGGGAGCAAAAGTGTCTAGGTTAACAGCAAGAGCGTTATTCAGCTGTGATACTTTCTCCTCCAAAGATGTGAAGTGCAGATCACTGAAAGTGGAAACAACAGAATTCGAAAATACTGTCTGATCAATAGACTTCCACTTCCGAAAAGTTACCGTTCGGGTGGAAGGCACACATGAATTGTGCAATACCAGATTAAAAAAGACAGCTAAATGATCAGATAATCCAATATCAACAGATGATAACTGTGATACAAATGAGCTATTTGTAATCACAAGATCCAAAGTAAGGCCTTTACAATGAGTCGGGCCAGTTACCAATTGCGATAGATTGAAGCAGTCAAGCAGCGCTAAAAATTCCTTAGCCGTCGTTGAATCACTTTGATCCACATGAATGTTAAAGTCCCTGACAATAAGAATTTGGTGGAACTTTAAGGACAGCATTGTCAGAAAATCAGCAAATTCTGACATAAAAACTGCATGTGGCTTAGTCTTAGGTGGTTTGTAGACGGTCGCAATGATTGTAGAAGTAGGAGCGGAAATACTCAAAACCAAGCACTCAAATGATGAAAACTGAGGAACAGACACAGTGCTTAAATTGAACTGCCAGTTGTAAACCACAATAATGCCACCCCCTCTGCCAGATGACCTCGGGAGACCTAAAACTCCAAAACCAGCAGGAGTTATCTGGTTAAACAGAAATCCGTCATTCTCTTTATGCCATGATTCAGTTAAAAACAGCAAGTCCAGGTTTCTATCCGAAATATAATCCGATAAAAAAAAGTGCCTTGTTATTCACAGAGCGGGCATTAAATAAATGCAGCATAGGCCAGGCTCTGAGTAGGAGATGACATTAGTTTAGTCTCCACACGGGGAACTGATATTAAATGTCTGTGAACAGCACCAACGTAAGGCAGATAGTTTTTCTTACGCCGGCATGCAGGGACAAAAACATTAGGAGAGGATGAGACGGAAAAACTGCACCTCGAGCCCCGGTGAATATATCGTTTAGAACGCAGCAAGCCAGCGTCTCGACAGTGTTCGTAAGAGTCTTTAACTAAACGATAAGAGTTTCGTTTTAAGCTCAGAAGTTGTCGTGCAGAGTACCTCAGGGCCATAGTCAGTAAGTCCGCGTACACAGCCGGATCACAGCGTTGAATCCTCGATGCACACCGTGAGCGTATTATCACAGAGTCCTCGTGCACTACATACACCGCCGAAGCACTGCGTTGATTCTCGGTAAGGGAATTCTCCTTGAGACGTTGCAGGTTAATCCAGGTGGAGTACACAATTAAAAACAGCAGTCCAAAGTATATAAAATGGTACGTCCACATCGCGACCGCAAAGGCGCGGAGAATAATATAGCTTAAAAAACAAATTGGAGAAAGGAGCGGCAGCCAAGCGCGCCAGCGTTCCCTCACCTCACCACCTAATTAGAGATGAATGTTTTAAAAAATGTTTTACTTCAGCATTGCGTGATACTATTTTAAAGTGATTTCAGTCATTTTGACACATAATAAATTGTAATTTACCTGTGAAACCAAACCTGGAAAGAGACGTCAGGATTTGGGGAGGATTCCAGTAAATTATTAATGGTATACATCGTAAATTAAATCGGGAGAACAGACCACAAATGTGCAGTATATGTTGACCTTTATCATACTATTACAGCGAAATTCAAAAGTAACGTTAAAAAATAAAATAATCATTAGGAAAAGAATGCAGAGCTCTTACTATAGATATTCTTGTTATGTCACGTTAAAATACCAAGTGTCACGTTATTCTCATGTTATTCTTAGATAAAACATGAAAGAAAACTGATAGCTCATTAAGTCAAACTGACGGATCAGCTTTATTTGTAGGGCAACCTTATGATTTGAAATGATTCGTTTCAGTCTTTTTGAATTGGAATTCCCCAAACCGGAAGTGCCACCCATAATTCAAAACGCAGTAAGCTCGTCAGGAATAAGGTGGATACGGAAAAAGATGGTGTCACAACTAGCAAGTTCTACAACGAGCATCATCAAGTTTGGTTGAGGAGCTGCAGAGAGGAGAGTGGTCCAGTAGTGAGTCACATCAGTGACGCAGGCAGAGAGAAGGACAAGGCGCAGCATCATCTCCATCCATAGCACAACAACGACTGACAAAAGAGGGGGAAAGAAATCCCGGTTTTGAGGCTTGTTATCAGGTAAGACGGATATTATTTCGTTGAATCAACTTTGAATTTTCGCAAATAATAAATGGCCATGTTTTTCAACCTGAGAAAAACCTGCTTGTTTTTCATGTGCTGCGTGTGGAGCGTCCATGTTTTCTTGTTGACACAGAGCAAGACTTACATGCTTTATAACAGAATATAAGGACACAATGCACCTGCTTGTAAACATTTTGTCGCTAAATACAGTTTATAGATCATTGTAACTTATTTATCGACGATTAAATCAATAATATTGAGAGATTAAACACAGTGTCAATTCCATTTGTGCACGATCCATTTCTGAATACGCCCCTTTTTTCGTGAAATTAAATATTCAGCAGTCCGTACTAGCTCAGATATCCTTTAAATAATATATCTTATTATAAATATTATATAAAATATATATATTTTTTGTAAAATGAACAACTCAACTGTATGCAGATATTATCATAATTTATGAGATTGCATTTTATCGCCTTTTATAGTCTGTTTTCCATTATTAAGATGACAAGGCTTTGAATCTTAACCAAACAGTCATACAACAGGAAATTTTGGTGTTATTCAATTCAATTCAAATTTATTTGTATAGCGCTTTTCACAATACATATTGTTTCAAAGCAGCTTTTTCAGAAAGTGCATTTCAGAAATGTACGTAGAAAATACAGTTAGTTAATCATCATGTATTAATTTAGGGCATAACATATCGCCGGCGTCGAGTCGTCTCTTCACAGGCGTCTAGTCGTCTCATCGCAGGTGTTGGGGCATCTGAAGTCTCCGTGAGAGGCTGGATACAAACTGTAGCTGAAGAACGCTATTTACCTCGGGACTAGCGTCCCGAGATAACAGCAGAAAAGCAGATGGGAAATAATTAGCGTAGCTGCTGTTCATAATATTAATGCATTCGATCTGATTCAACAGTAGTATAAGAGGCAAGCATTATGTGAATGCTTGGCTGAAGAGATGCGTCTTTAATCTAGTTTTGAACTGGGAGAGCGAGTCTGAGCGACGAACAGTATCAGGAACGCTATTCCAGAGTTTAGGAGCTAAATGTGAGAACGCCCTCCCTCCTTTAGTGGACTTAGATATCCTAGGAATGACCAGAAGCCTCGAATTTAGGGATCTTAAAGAACGCGATGGATTGTAGGGCGATAGAAGGTCCATTAAATACACAGGAGCTAAACCATTTAGGGCTTTATAGGTCAGTAATTGTAATAGTAATAGTACTTTGTTATTGTGGATATAATTTTCAAAAATCTTTGAATCCTTATTGAAGTGGCAATTATCATTACAATACAACATCAAATGAGGTCTATTTGTTTAATTGACATCTTTGTTGTGCATTAACACCATCAATGTCTCCCACAGTCTGATGCAATAGAAGGACATTGAAAGCACTACCACAAATAGCTCATGTGTGTGGGCTTGTATATTCCAGCTGCAATTAAAAACCTTTGTAGAAATACATAATGTATTATTAAATAGAGCAAGAGATGCTAAAGCTCATATTCACTTTGATCATTGCCCTGATATAATAGTCTTCAGAGTAGAGTATCCAGACATTTTGTGAAATAGGCATTAAGGGAGGTCACAATAAAAGCTGAAAAGTAAAAAAAAAAAAAAAAGTCTAATAAATTAATCATCGAACATACAGTGATGTGAATAAGTTAGGACACCCATGCTACAGTTGCCTAAAAAGAGGAATAAAAAATCATCTTTTGGAAATTGATCTTAATGCCTTGGTTGGAAAAATGATGAAAAATCCAACCTTTAAGGACACCAATTATCTTTGTGTATGAATAATGTATCATATATAAATAAATGTTCTTCCTTAAAATACAGGGTGCATAAGTCAGGACACCCCTATGTTAAATTCCCATAGAGGCAGGAAGATTTTTATTTTTAAAGGCCAGTTATTTAATGGATCCAGGATAATATGCAACCTGATTAAGTTCCCTTGGCCTTTGGAATTAAAATATCCCCACATCATCACATTCCCTTCACCATAACTAGAGATTGGCATGGGGGTACTTTCCATAAGATCATCTTTCAATGCAAATCAAATCAGCTATTAGGTTAACTGAAATAAAACCATGCCAATCTCTAGGTATGGTGAAGGGTATGTGATGATGTGGGGATATTTTAATTCCAAAGGCCAAGGGAACTTTATCAGGATGCATAGTATCCTGGATCCATGAAATAACTGGCCTTTAAAAATAAAAATCTTCCTGCCTCTATGGGAATTTAACATAGGGGTGTCCTGACTTATGCACCCTGTATTTTAAGGAAGAACATTTATTTATTTATGATACATTATTCATTCACAAAGAAAATTGGTGTCCTTAAAGGTTGGATTTTTCCTCATTTTTTTAAATTAAGGCATTAAGATCAATTTCCAAAAGATGATTTTTTATTCCTCTTTTTAAGCAACTTTAGCATGGGTGTCCTAAC
Organism: Gila orcuttii; assembly: GCA_026230005.1. Lineage (NCBI taxonomy): Eukaryota > Metazoa > Chordata > Actinopteri > Cypriniformes > Leuciscidae > Gila > Gila orcuttii. Next base: position 27,531,908 of record JAPDVR010000009.1, on the reverse strand, counting down.
TTATTCACATCACTGTACATGCTTTACAGAACACAATGTAAAATCAAAGGCTTTTGAAGATACCACATGAATAAGTATTTTGATTACTATGACAATGGATGTTCAATGTTTTACTCTAAATGACATATACATGAGCTTCAGTGTAGTTTTAATATACCCCTTGGTCATGTAAATTGCATGCAGTGTTGTAGTCGAGTCACCAACTGTCGAGTCGGAGTCGAGTCTCGAGTCCCAGTGTTCGAGTCCGAGTCCAAGTCCGAGTCACCAAAGAAGAGTCCGAGTCGAGTCACCATTACCGAGTCGAGTCGAGTCTTGAGTCCCGTGTTCGAGTCCGAGTCGAAATTATATACACTTAAGCCAAATCAAGCAACATTTTTCAGGCACTCTTTCTTGCAGCTAGAAATCTGTATGATATCACTAGAATTGCCTTTGACCTTAGTTCAAATCGTTGTAGCTGTGGCATGCACGATTATATTTATTTAATTGTTTAAATAAATTTTTGGATGATCAGTCAACTGGAATGGATAAAGAAAACAAAAAAGAAAGCCTAATTGGACAGAGGAGGAGAAATGCATTCTTCTTGACGAATATGGTAAAAGAAAAACAATTTTGAAAAGCAAACTAAATCCCAATGTAACTGCGGCAAAAAACAGAAAATGCAGTGCTATAAGCAGTTGTAACTCCGCAGGAAAAGAGTGGTTGCGATGTGTGACATAGTCAAGGTCGCCGTCTAGTTTGTTAGCTAAAATAAACATAATTGTGTTATTGTATGATAAACGGGATTAAGCGCTGAGCGCGTCCGACTTTGGCTCAGCGCCAGCCATAGCACGAAAGCAGTTTAAATCTGGCAGTTATGTCACGTCACTGTACGTTCGCTCCTTAGTGGTCAGCTCAGCTGCTGCAAAGCGTGCCAAAATCGAAATTGCTGATTAGATGTAGAGGAACTTATCTAGTGTTGATGATGAGTGTTACGTTATTTCTCTCACGAGAATGCAGCGTAAAGTGAGTGACGTCAGTGAGTGTGTTGTCAAGCAAGGAGAGCGAGCGGTAGCAGTGTCTGTGAGGGAAAAAATAGATCACGGCCGGTCTTGGACCCCGAAACAGGAAAAGTGTAATATCTTATATCAAATTTTTATAACCTATTTAGTCAGAAACAACGTCATTCATTTGATGAATGCTCAAGTACGATTTTATATATTCTCGAGTCCGAGTCCAAGTACTAGTCATCAGTTCGCGAGTCCAAGTCGAGTCACGAGTCCAGAGAATGGAGTCTCGAGTCGGACTAGAGTCCAGAGAATAAGGACTCGAGTCGGACTCATCACTGATTGCATGTATATCAAATTTAGATGGTATCAATTATAAAATATATTAGTTGCATATGAAAAATTGTATATCATGGTGATAGATCTACTTTGCAAATATTCAGTGTAACTTCCAAATTAATTTAATAAATGCAGGTTCACAGTGGTGATTAAGTGCACATCCCAGCTAACAATTTTACGTTCTGGGAACGTTAGCTTTTGGTTCCCAGAACGTTCTGGGAACGTTCCCAAGAACGTTCCCTATTGGTTAGCCAGGAAAGTTTTCTTAACGTAAATAGAACGTTCCCTTAAGGTTAGGGGAACGTTTCGGGAACCTATTCGGAACGTTCCTGGAACGTTCCCGCAACGTTATGGGAACGTTCCCATAAAGTTCCCAGAACGTTCCCCTAACCTTAAGGGAACGTTCCATTTATGTTAAGAAAACTTTCCTGGATAACCAATAGGGAACGTTTCTATAAGGTTCCCAGAAAGTTCTCTCAAGGTTCCCAGAACGTTCTCCTAACCTCTACATTCTGATGTCTGTACATAAATAATAAGTCAACAAGCCACTTCTTCTACATAGTTTATTGTTCACAAAACATAAGAATATTATGAACCATGAATTAAATATTAAAAAATAAATATAACTTGCATTTAAAGAAACAATCGCAATCTCTGAAATGAGATGAGATATGTTTATATTTTAAACAACAAACAACATCAAACAAAATTTACATCAATAGGTATGAAAATGTGTATGGTGAACATGAAACTGAACAACTTCACCAACGTCTTCACTTCACCATCACCTGCAAATCAAAAACAAAGGCAAGGCAGGTTTATTTATATAGCACATTTCATACACATTGGTAATTCAAAGTGCTTTACATAGAAGAAATTAAAATAATCAAAAGAAATCAGAATAATTAAAACAGTTTAGAATAAAAGATAAAATACAGAAATAATCAAAAGAAATCAGAATAATTAAAAAAAAAAAAATACAGTACAAACAGTCGGACGAACAGTGGTACAGTGCTCATTCAGTAAATGCACAGATAAACAGATGTGTTTTGAGTCTGGATTTGAATGTGACTACTGTAGGAGCACATCTGATCTCTTCTGGAAGCTGGTTCCAGCTGCGGCTGGCATAGTAGCTAAAAGCGGACTTGCCATGCTTAGAGTGAACCCTTGGTGTTTCTAGCTGATGTGATTCTAGTGATCTGAGTGATCTGTTGGGTTTATATTCAGTGAGCATGTCTGCAATGTATTGAGGTCCTAGGCCATTGAATGATTTATATACCAGTAATAATACCTTAAAATAAATCCTATATGTAACTGGCAGCCAGTGTAAAGACCTGAGGACTGGTGTGATGTTCATATGTTCTGGTTCTGCTCAGCGTTCTGTATGAGCTGCAACTGTCTTATGGTCTTTTTGGGAAGGCCAGAGAGAAGTCAATTACAATAATCCACCCTGCTGGTGATGAAAGCATGCACAAGTTTCTTAAAAAAAAAAAAAAAAGACATGAGTCAGATGAGATGCAGGTGTGTGTGTAATCAGCGCAGTGCAGGTGTATGGTGTAAAGTGTAATCAGTCCAGGGAGGTGCATGAAGGGAAATGTACTCCGTGATCACCGAGGGATTGCGTGGCTAAACGTGACAAAAGTCACCTGCAAGCCTTAAGATGTGAATTTATTACTAAAATTAATTTGCCCTGCAATAATTCAATTGCACATTACCGCATAAGTGACGCACAGTGAAGATAATAAACTAGGGTATTAGTTTGACAAACTGATTGCACAAATATGTTCTATGAGAAGCAATCATCACATACAGTACAAAGAAAAAACGTTTGTTTGTGTTTTTTTGGGGTGGGGGGGATGCAATAATAAATTGCTGTGTGTGCGATAATGAAGTTTTGCTGATGCCTTGTAGACTGATGTTATGATATTCACTGCACAAATACTTTTTACACTCATCTAGTAATTATACTTTCCAAGTTCCAATAAAACGTCATAAATGACACGAGAAAAATTTATTTTGCATGAGGTACATTGAATCATTGAAAATTAAAACAAAACTGACACGACTGCTTACCATTTTAAATGCCTGTGTGGAGCAATTTTTAGGACCATTGAAATGAGGTCTTCAATCTCACTGGCCTTTAGAGACTTGCACAACTTCTGCACTGCATTGCCCCTATATGTAGGAATATTATGTAAACATCGTAGCTATTTGAAAATTATATTTCACAATATTATTGTTTTAAATGCTGTCTTGGTGAACATAAGAAACTTCTTTCAAAACATTCAAATTTGTACCAAGACAATTAGTGTAGTAGAGATCAAAATTAGAGAACGATTAAGAAACACTTGATTATTTTCAGAAATATTGTTAATCTTCATTGCTTGAAATTGAGGGATATTCGCTGTGGGTATACCATTGTTCTACTAACATTTTTTACAAAATACCCAAGGTACTTCAACAAAAACCTTTATTTTGTGGAAAACACAGCGATCAAAATTAGAGAACAATAACCCTTGCAGCACGAGATGCTTGCAGGGAAGGAACCACATGTAGCAGAAGGAGGTTCTGATAAACATTTGCATTGGTTATGCTCCGATTGATCGGCCGATATTGGCTAAAAATAGCTTGATCGGCGAACCCCAAAAGCGCTGATCAAAAAAGCCGATCACGTGACGTAAATTACTCGCGTGACTTTTTTCCACCTGCATGCGCGGCACACGGGCACACAGCAGCAGAGCGGAGCTTGCCAGTGGCAACATGAGTTCTCCTTCTCCCGTCTGGGATCAGAGGTCCTGGGTTCTAATCCGCACTCGTATAGGTTTTTTTTTCCTCATCAAAACCGATTACGTTTATCAGTTGTTGTATATCAGACAGGGACACGTTTGTGTATAGTTTGTTTTGTAATTTCACCGGAACGAATAGAGAGTCTCCACAATGGATTGAAGCGCGTGTCCGAGTGAAGACTGCGCGAGCCACAAGAGAACACAGTATCCACGCGGCGTCGAGCACTTTGATCACTTGATAAAAAAAAAACACATTTCAGCGCTAGATCGCCTCTTATTTAACAAATGAACAAAATTAATGCCTCTGGTAGTTAACTGGAGATGTTTTATTTATTTGTATTGGTACATTCGTGCCGCGAGATATTTCCTCAACTACATCAGACTTTCATAAATGATAACAGAAAAAAACTTGCCATAGTTTTGTCCTTTTGTGGCAGTAGTCAGTTTTGCTGTCAAAAACAAGTTTTTGCTGCCAATTATTAAATGTAGTCAGTGTATTAAGAGGCTACAATTTCCAAGTATGCCTAAGTGTAACTTGATCCCATCCCATTAAGCTGATCTAATGTGTGTTGGTCTGCCTGACCCCTCTTTGTTTGGAATAATTTTATGTTACTCTGCCTTATTTGGGAAAGATGGCCTACAGTAGCCTTAAGTTATCTCATTTTCTAAATACAATTAAATAAACACTTGGTGGTTCTTCAAGATCTTGACTGTAGCCTATTTCTACTGTTTCATAGTTAGTTTCATTTCTACAAATGGTGCAAACTCTGCTAGATTATAGATAAAAGATTCCCATTCCCCTGCCATTCTGTGATCGGCAATCAGCAGATCATGATTTTGGTGATCAGTAATCGGTGATCGGCCCCAAAAATGCTGATCGGAGCATCTCTAATTTGCATTCACCATGACATGTAGACTAACCTTTGTGGAGGAGCATGTCATGTGGACCGTCTAGTTGGGCCTATTATACAGCTACATGGCATGGTGAATGCAAATGTTTATCAGAACCTCCTTCTGCTACATGTGGTTCCTTCCCTGCAAGCATCTCCCAATCAGCCCGCTATTTTCATGCAAGACAATGCCCCGTCACACTGCAAAATGGGTAAAGAAGTTCCTTGAAGCTCAGAAAATTGAAATAATGAAATGGCCAGCCCAGAGTCCTGATCTAAACCTGATTGAAAATCATTGGAAAATCCTTGGCGACAAAGTTATGGCTAAGAAACCCACTACAGTTAGCGAACTGTGGAAGAGACTGGAAGAAGAGTGGACCAAGATCACAGCAGAGCAGTGTGAGAATCTAGTGATGTCCTGTGGCCGCAGATGTGCTCAGGTCATTCAAAGCAAGGGCCTCTACACTTCCTACTAAATTTTGACTGCTGGAAGCCTAAAATTTTTGTTGTAATGCTTGCTTTTGTGCTGCAAGGGTTATTGTTCTCTAATTTTGATCGCTGTGTTTTCCACAAAATAAAGGTTTTTGTTGAAGTACCTTGGTTATTTTGTAAAAAAATGCTAGTAGAACAATGGTATACCCACAGCGAATATCCCTCAATTTCAAGCAATGAAGATTAACAATATGTCTGAAAATAATCAAGTGTTTCTTAATTGTTCTCTAATTTTGATCTCTACTGTATGTTTGACATTAGTGTATGTTTGAAGTTTTACTTACTAGTCATATGGCTCATAGCATCTTAGAGATGATGATCACGACAAAAACTGCTACGGTGCAGGGCATCAGCATGGAAGGATCTAGGAACACAACAAACCATTTGACACAGAGCCAACAATATTATTATACAATGCCAGGTTTATTAAAAGGAAAGAAGCTACAGCAGAGGGGAAATGCAGAAAAGAGAAAGAATATAAAGAATATACAGAAAATAATTTCTTAATTAGGATAACAGAATTTGTTTTTAGGTTTGCTTATTCATTTAATATTGCTCATACAGTGTCACTTACGTTTGGATATGGAATGCCAAAGCTGACTTAATTAAAAATAAATAAATACATAAATAAATATACAAAGAAATGTAAAAAAGCAAAAATACATAAATAAATATACAAAGAAATGTAAAAAAAGTACAAATAAATGAGTATTTATACTTTTATTTTCTTATTTATGTATAATTGTATTTTTTCACACATTTTTTATTTTATTTATACATTTATTCATTTATTTATTTCCACTTTTATTTATTTCCACATTCATTTATGTATATATGTTTTTATGTCTACATTTATTTATTTCCACATTTATTTCTACATTTATTTATACATTTCTTTGTCCGTATGCTAATGAGGGGGCGTGTTTTACCTCAGACATCAGCAATCGAGCTCAGAGTGGCAGTGCTGAAGCTTTGAGGCCACAGTGACACCTTGAGGTGTGTGACCAAACGAAACGCAAGAGGTGTGCAGACAATATCACATTTTAAGTCATGTATATCACCCTAACTGTATGTAGGGTAGGCTATATAGGGTTAACACACGCGTTTCATCATTTCGTATGCATAACAGGTGACAATTCAAATGCTTAAAACACAACCCATATTTCATAGATGCTGCTCTTAGATACTGATTAATCACAAGTCATCAATTTGGAATTATTCTTAAATCAAACAAAAGGGGCTCAAGTAAACGCAGCTAGTGAGCCACGCATCTCACCCCATGCAGTGGAGGACAGAAGCATCATCATGCCCATTCAAACAGCACCTGTCGTGCCCATGCTCGTGGTGATATTTCCCCCTATAAATTGATTTTATATCTACCCAAACCTTATTAAATAGGTAGGCTATACATCATCATATAAGTCAAGTTCTTAATATTAATCGATAAACTACTCAGTTATAATTATAATAAGGCACTATGGCTGTTATCAGTAAAATAAAATTAACAAAAGTCATGAAGTCATTAAAAGTCAAAATCTTAATACAGAGGAGAATGCTTTTACACTGCAATTACAATTTCATAAAAGTCGTTATGAGATTAATGATATGACTCACTCGTTTAAGACAGTGACTTACCGCCACCTACTGGCTGATTTAGTTTCATATTTAAACATACAATTTAATTGATTCCATCATTTCATATTTCTATATTCATTTATTTTTAACATTAATCTCATAACGACTTTTACTTTCTACCTATTTAATAAGGTTTGGGTAGATATAAAATCAATTTATAGGGGGAAATATCACCACGAGCATGGGCACGACAGGTGCTGTTTGAATGGGCATGATGATGCTTCTGTCCTCCACTGCATGGGGTGAGATGCGTGGCTCACTAGCTGCGTTTACATATGAGCCCCTTTTGTTTGATTTAAGAATAATTCCAAATTGTTGACTTGTGATTAATCAGTATCTAAGAGCAGCATCTATGAAATATGGGTTGTGTTTTAAGCATTTGAATTGTCACCTGTTATGCATACGAAATTATGAAACGCGAATGTAAACCGTGTATTGAGTCGCGTTTCAAACTCATTGATCAATATGCTTGCGTAGGAGTCAGTGAAATGTGCGCTGGTTTCTCTCCGCGTTCTGCGCTGGTGTGCGAGTCTCATCGACAATAAACGCAAGCCCTTATCAGCCCTATCCACCGCGTTTACATTGTTATTAATAGTGGATACTTAATGCACTTCCATGTCCAAGTGTCTGCTATCAGACCCGTTGAAGTGCAGTTTCTGTTCATGTGTGCTATGTGTGTTAACCCTATATAGCCTACCCTACATACAGTTAGGGTGATATACATGACTTAAAATGTGATATTGTCTGCACACCTCTTGCGTTTCGTTTGGTCACACACCTCAAGGTGTCACTGTGGCCTCAAAGCTTCAGCACTGCCACTCTGAGCTCGATTGCTGATGTCTGAGGTAAAACACGCCCCCCTCATTAGCATACGGACAAAGAAATGTATAAATAAATAAATGTATAAATAAATAAATGTGGAAATAAATAAATGTAGAAATAAATAAATGTGGAAATAAATAAATGTAGACATAAAAACATATACATAAATGAATGTGGAAATAAATAAAAGTGGAAATAAATAAATGAATAAATGTATAAATAAAAAAATAAATAAATGTGTGAAAAAATACAATTATACATAAATAAGGAAATAAAAGTATAAATACTCATTTATTTGTACTTTTTTACATTTCTTTGTATATTTATTTATGTATTTATGCATTTTTGCTTTTTTACATTTCTTTGTATATTTATTTATGTATTTATGCATTTTTAATTAAGTCAGCTTTGGCATTCCATATTTGGATGTCAAAACCTTCTTAAAACATATTAAACAAATTAAAAATGTAAATTTGAGAAATTAAAAAATATATATTGTGACAAAATGGATATGAAGTTATTTAATGAGCTTCCTCGGTTCACCTGTGTTTTCTACATCTCTGGCTGCAGCTTTCTTCAGAAATGTGGAGCTTCCCCTCTGTTTTAGATGGGTTATTTTGTTGCTGCTGAAATCACAGAACATTTTTTTTTATCAATATGTGTTTAACCTTACCATTGAGCAGAGTTTCAGCCTATTTTCTCGCTCCATGTAAGAGACGTAACCGATAAACAGTAGATACGATTATGTTAACGTTTATATTAAATAAATTAGCTCATTTCCAAGTTAAACCTTAACAAAAACTCTCATCTACACATAAGAGTTGGTTAAAAGCCCAAACTTTCATAAACAAAAGCTTAACCGAGTTAAGTTAGCTAACGTTAGCTTAGCTTACCTCTTCTGAAAGCGGTTGAGATGCAAACAGACTTTTTCCGAAGACACTAAACCATGTCTATAAAGTAAATATTTAACAGAAGCGTGTCAATAACAAGTAAGCGAAGTGTCAAGAACAGTTGTGTGTATTAATTCGTGTTATTTTAGAGACTAATCTCACCTGAAAGCAGTGAAAACAACAGCGAGACAGGGAGTTTCAGCCGCAGTGGTCGCGCGCCGTTTCCATGGCAACTCTGCGTTGCTCCAGTGTTTAAAGCGACTCGAAAGTTCACGCGCACGGCCATTGATTAATTAAACCAAAAAATAACCTACAAGGAACGTTCTGGGAACGTTCCCTTTAGGTTATAAAAATAGAACCTAAAATAACCTACAGGGAACATTCCCAGAACGTTCTCCTTATGTTATAAAATTAAACAAAAAAAATAACCTACAGGGAACATTCCCAGAACGTTCTCCTTAGGTTATAAAATGAAACCAAAAAATAACCTACAGGGAACATTCCCAGAACGTTCTCCTTATGTTATAAAATAAAAAAATAAAAAAAAAAACCTACAGGGAACATTCCCAGAACGTTCTCCTTAGGTTATAAAATGAAACCAAAAAAAACCCTACAGGGAACGTTCTGTGAACGTTCCCTTTAGGTTATAAAAATAGAACCTAAAAATAACCTACAGGGAACGTTCCTAGAACGTTCTCGTTTAGTTCCCAAAAAAATAACCAAATGGGAACCATACGGGAACGTTAGGGGAACGTTCTGTGTTTGCTGGGATACTGCGTTGGCTCGAATTGTCTGAATAATTTCTTGAATGTTATTTTGATGGCTGACTGAGCAGAATACAGTTACGGGCATCTGAGACATCAAAGTAAATTGCAGTGAGTTATATTCAGCATGGATCTCCAGTAAGATGGCGCAGTGTCTTGTGAGGCCCGAACTCTCCTCTGTTCCAGCAGACAGTGCTAGAAGCAGTGAGTCACTCGTCCTCTCCACCAGACTCCATACTAAACTTAGAGCCTTGCAGAGAGGAATATCTGTGGAGTAGACTAGAGGATTATGATTATACAATATCACTTATTCTCTTGTTATTGAGCAGGGATCAAACAAAAAGAATACTGAGAGTGTGAAAGATGTCTGTATGAATATATGTGCAGGCCCTATCACATAAGCAGAATGACTAAAGAGGAAACTTCTGATGTGGAAGAGGCCCAGCCTGACTCCGAGTTCATCAGCCCTGTTCATGAACCCCGCAAGAAACCCATAGTGCATCCATCTGCACAGGCTCCACTGCCCAAAGACTATGGTGGGTTTCACAACTAAGTCCGTTCTACCCAAAAATATTACAGAGAGAACAAGAAGAAATCTTATCCTGAAGATTAATTTGACAAATTTCACTGCATAATGTAGTGGTAACCATCTTTTTGGCTGTTTTAACTAAACCTGTATTTGTATTTATATCCTGCATTTTACTTGCCTCTATTCCAGCGTTTACATTCTTTGATCCGAATGATCCAGCCTGCATGGAGATTCTGACAGACTCTCGGACCACAATCCCAGAACTGTTTGCCATTATCCGCCAATGGGTTCCACAAGTTCAACACAAGATTGACATCATAGGCAACGAGGTGAGAGACAGTCTAATAAAGCTTCAAGTATTTCTCTGGAATTGCCAGCAGGCTAGACAAGAAACCTACTAAAAAATACGGGCAACTAACAAAACCTACTCATGCAATCTTGCTGAAACATAGCATTTGGTTTATACGGAATGAATGATGACAGTGAACCATAAATAAATGCCATGTCTGCAAGTATAGAGAGGTGTATTGAGTTTCTATTCAGCTTTTCAGTCTTTCTGATTTTGAGGATAGAGTCTGGTTTCTAATCCATGGGTTGTGTTCAAACTTGTTGAAAGCTTTTGTCATCTTTACATTTTTTTGAAAGTTTCTCAGCTTTCTTTTTAATCGTTCTTTAATAATTGACATGCTTGAGTACAGAGTGTACAGTGTACAGACTGGAATTTTTTGTTATCTTAAGTTTTAAATTAACTTTTGTTAATATACAGGTAAATAAATGTCAGTGGATGAACCAATACTGAAAATCTTCCTCGGTTTAGTTTTCATTTTACAAGTTGTACTGACAAAGGGTCATAATGTTAATTTACACATTACACATTTAGTTAGTTCATGCATTGGGAATCAAATCAATGACCTTGGTGTTTCTTGCTCCATGCTGTACTGTTTGAGGCACATGAATTTTTGGTACTGTCAGTGATTTATCTCAGTTCCTAGATTCATAGCATAGACACACAAACTTTAGGGCTTTAACAAAATGTAGGTGAAGATAAAGATGTGTAACAGAGAAGGAGGTTCCTTGCTGTATAATGGTGTCCCTAGAGGTGGTAGAGCTGCAGGGATTGATGGCAGTGGTGATAAGCTTCCTACATTTGACTGATCTCTCCATTGAGTTCTGCCCTAAATCAGCTCCACCTGTCAGATCTAGCTGAAGAAGAACTCTCACTGCCCAGTGCCCACCAGTATCTGGCCTTGTGAGTCTGACTTGTGATGATGAGTAATCAATGTAAGAAGTTTCATAAGGTTATAAGGTTTTACAACTCTTGTGACAAGACCAGCTTAAACCAGACCAACCTGACTAGTCTGGGGGATGGAAAAGACCAGCAAAAAAACAACATAGGCTGGTTATAAGTTGTATTTTTCAGTGAGGAAATCTAAATCATAATCTCTCTCCCTACCAGCATTTTTTTTAAAGCCACTGACAGCATTTTTGATCATTTTCATAAAATGTTCATGGCCCCCAGAATATTTTGTTGTATGAATATCTGAACATGCAATAAATATAAAGAAAGAACAGACTCTCTGTTTTTTCTGTTTGCTTTATGCATTTTTCTGGTACTTTATGGTAAGTTTCATTAAAAAATATATATATTTTGAGCAAAAAGCTGAGAAAATCACGTTGTTGTCGAAGACTACATCCAGATCGGATTCAGAAAGATGATCAAAACACAGATGGAGTAGATCGAGTCCATCAACACCCATACTGCTTTCACAGTCCTATAGCTCGTCCTGGGTCGACATTTCATTCAGTAACATTTGGCAGTTTTTATATATGCTGTTTAATGTTGATGATCGCGTTATTTTACACATGCATATGTTTACATATCCCTGGTTTCTGCATCTTTGTATGTGTTTTGATCAGGAGATTCAGAACTCTTTCAGAAGACGTGTCATAGCGCCCCCTACCATATAACATTGAAAACACGGAAAGCCGGAAAATTCCATCAATGGCGGGGAAGCGTTTTCTCACAAATTACGGAAATTTCCGTCAATGGCGGGGAAAGAGTTAAGAAAATGTGACGTTGAGGATGACTCCGCAAAAAAGGCTTCCTTCTATCACTTGTAATCAATATTTATTGGTATAATTTTTCATTATTAGAGTGCATCTCACTAATATGGCTCTTGTCCAGCTTTGAAAGTGCCCAGTTGCTTTTGAAAAACTTCATCTACTCAGGACCAGAATTTCCGTGCCAGTCTGCTGCATTAGTTATTAATTGGATTCCAGGTGCATGGAAGTCCAACATGTGTTGATCATCACTTGATGTTATTTCACATTGTCACTATCACTTTCAGATTTTAAAGCGAGGTTGCCATGTCAATGACCGTGACGGCCTGACGGATATGACTCTTCTCCACTACTGCTGCAAAGCAGGGGCTCACGGAGTAGGTAAGTGACATTGGAGTAGACGGTTGGAGGGCTTTGCCCTGACTTGCCTTACATTGCACAATCCAAATCTATTGAGATAATTACAGTTCGAGGACTTCTAGTTCTTAATCCTTTAAAAATGTTAAACCTTGCTGTGCATTTCACACTTGCCAACATTATAAAAGCATATCTAGCCTGCAGCATGTACTGTTCCTTCTATTATAACAAAGTGTTTTCCTCTCAGGTGATCCTGAGGCAGCGTTGCGCCTGTCCAATCAGCTGATAGCTCTGGGCGCTGATGTGAGTCTGCGCAGTCGCTGGACCAACATGAACGCCCTCCATTATGCAGCTTACTTCGATGTGCCAGAACTGATTCGCGTTTTGCTCAAAGCCTGCAAGCCTAAAGGTGACTTCCAAAAGCATAAAGAGTGTTTGTATTCATGAAGGCATCTAAACTTTTCAAGTAGACAGATGCTTTAGATACAATATAGCCACATTCTCACATACAAGCTGAGGCAGAAAATACAAAATTGTTTGCGAATGATGAAGTGGCTAATAAGCATTTGGCAACTCATTACATTGTCCACTAAAATTAGGGTGTCTGTTTCGCTACACAGTGCTCAACTCCACCTGCAGTGACTTTTATCATGGCACAGCCCTGCACATCGCCGCCTCCAACCTCTGCCTGGGTGCTGTCAAGTGTCTGCTCGAGCACGGAGCCAACCCTACTGTCAGAGTGAGCATGATGATTTAAACTTCACTTGAGCTAATCAGTCTAATTGGCTTTGTTATTAGTCCACTCAGCTCATTTTGAACCAATATTTGATTGGTCTGTATTTCAGAATACATTAGTCAAGTCAAGTCAAGTCAAATATATTTATATAGCGCTTTTCACAATACAGATTGTATCAAAGCTGCTTCACAGTATCAATCAAAACAACTTAATGTTTGTTTATTACTGGAAAAAAGACATCCAAGTTTGGTAGAGCTGATCAATGGTATGATTGGTTAATTAATTTGAATATCCCCAACTGAGCAAGCCTAAGGCAACAGTGGCAAGGAACCGAAAAACTCCATCCAGTGACCTAATGGTGTCCTAACACCCCATCAGATGACCCAATGGAGAAAAAAAAAAAAACCTTGGGAGAACCCAGGCTCAGTCGGGGGCCAGTTCTCCTCTGGCGTTTATGAACTAGAGGCCGAATTTACAGTAACTGTAAGATAAAAAATGTATATGAATGCCTGGCTAAATAGATGCGTCTTCAGTCTAGTTTTAAACTGGGAGAGCGAGTCTGAGCTACGAACAATATCAGGAAGGCTATTCCAGAGCTTCGGAGCTAAATGTGAAAATGCTCTGCCTCCTTTGGTGGATCTGGATATCCTAGGAATGACCAGAAACCTCGAATCTAGTGATCTTAAAGAGCGCGATGGATTGTAAGGCGATAGAAGATCCGTTAAATAGACTGGAGCTAAACCATTTAGAGCTTTATAGGTCAAAAGCAATACCTTGTAATTAATACGGAACTTTATAGGTAACCAATGAAGTGATGATAAAATCGGTGTTATATGATCATATTTTCTTGATCTAGTAAGAACTATTAGTAGCCAAATAATGTTAGTATGGAGCCCAATGTATATATGTATATTAACAAATATAGCCTACTATTCAAATTTTAGGGTAAGTTTTTGAAAGAAGTATCTTATGCTCACCAAGGCTGCATTTATTTGTTAAAAAATACAGTAAAAACAGTAATATTGTGAAATACAATTTAAAATAACTGTTTTCTATTTGAATGTATTTTAAAATGTAATTTATTCCTGTAATGGCAAAGCTGAATTTTCAGCAACATTACTCCAGTCTTCAGTGACATATCCTTCCTAATCTAGTTGTAAAATAAACCTGGCATTTCATATTGTGAACTTTTCTGGCACCTTAATGAATTGCTTTGATGCATTTTTTTAGGATTCTTTGATTAATAGAAAGTTGTAAAGAACAGCATTTATCTGAAATTAAAATCTTATTTCTAAAGCATTATAAATGTCTTTAATGTTACTTTTGATCAAACTAATCCATCCTTGCTAAATACAAGTGTTAATTTCTTTAAAATCTGCTAATCTTACTGACCCTAACCCTTGTGCATCCTTGTGGACATGTCTGGCTTTTTCAGTTTTGTTTTTTTAATAACTTTGTCTGTGTTAATGCTAACTGCATAAAATTTGCCACAGGTGTGTGTATTTTTATTGGAATTTTAATATTTCATCCCCATTTCCTTTGAAAAATCTTTTTTGCACTAGGTACAAAAAAACTTCCCTCTCAGCGTCGTTTTGACAAAAATGGCCCCATTGAAACCCATTAAAACTGCAATTTTTTATCCCAGGGCCATTTAACTATAAAATCTTTGTTAAGAGGCTTTCATTCTGTTGGCAAGGCTTCAAAATTTTAATTTTTACTATTTTTTATCAGATAGTGCCATTTTTTCAGGTTTGGTCTATACAGCAAATACTCGCTTCATTCCTGTTTTCTGCTTCCGCATATTATAGAGCCAGTTGGATAAATTATGCAACGATATTTGTGTGGGTGTGTTGGTATGGATGTCAGAGTGTGGTTAGTATGTGTGTTATAAAAAAAATGTGTGTGTGTATGTGTGTGTTTGTAATACAGTATTGAGAGAGAAAAACTCAACTGCAAATAACAAATCCAATTACTGTGTGACCAGTGGAGTTTTCCTGGCACCCAATGGGGAAAATCTGTTACTGCGCCCAAACAAAATCTTACTGAAAGCTCATTTTGTGAGATAACAACCTCAATTTATGAGCTCAATGGCTTTGATTTTCTAGCCGTTTTAGAGTTCAACTTGTTTCATAAAATATATATTTTATATAAAATAATGTTCATAAATCATTTTCATAAACTTAAACCTATATAACTTTTTTTTGGATTTACTTATTATTATTTAATTGATGCACAAGGGCTAAACTTTTGAACAGTAGTGTATAGAATATTTACACAAAAATTATTAATGTGAATTCAGTCATTGTCTCAGCAGGCCATATCTGTAATCTCAAAATGATAAATATTGTTTGTTTAGGTAAAAATGTATAGGTTATTATTATTTAATATTATTTCCTAATTTTGAATATCTCTGTATAAATATAGGTGGATTTGAAATTTCTTGGGGGCTTCTTGACTATTAGTCAAAGTCAGAGATAATGATGACAAAATTTGAAATCTAATTGTTTTCTTTTAATTGTCACTCTCCTTAAATTTCCCCAGTGTTTCTATTGCAAATTTGCCTATGTGGTATCTTTTATTATTATTTACTTATTTAAATGTTTTTTTTTTTTACATATTTTATATATCTCATTTGGTCCATTTATACAATTTCACCTTGTCTATAATGTCACGTTGGGCAAAAATCTGTTTTGACCTCACTTGCCTGTGCTTAGTGTTGTGGTTAACTGCAAACTTGAATCAAACCGAAGGAGTTTTTTTTTTTTTTTTTTTTTTTAATGCATGTAGTTGTCTTTGGTCCTGTCCTGTGATTGTACATAAACAAATGGTTTATTTGTCTGTAAATCTGAAAATACTACAATAAATATAATATAAAAATAATTTAAAAAAAAAAGATAAATATTGGCCTGGTTAGACTATCACTGACAAATATAATCTCTCTGCATGTTATAGAATGATAAGGGTCAAGAGCCAGCTGAGGTTGTCCCTGACCCCATGGACATGAGTCTGGATAAGGCTGAAGCCGCCATGGTGGCTAAAGAGCTGAAACAGTTGCTGCTGGACGCAGTGCCTCTCAGCTGTAACCTACCCCGTGCCACCCTGCCCAACTATGACAACATCCCCGGCAACCTCATGCTGTCCTCCCTGGGCCTCAAACTAGGGGACCGTGTGGTGCTGGATGACACAAAGGTGGGTGTATTAAAGATTTGGGGAATGTGGATGTGGTCTGAAGGTCCTTAGAGAAAATAGGCTATATAAAACGTAATGCCTCTCTCCTGCAGACTGGAACCCTCCGTTTCTGTGGCACCACTGAGTTTGCTAGCGGGCAATGGGTTGGTATTGAGCTGGACGAGGCGGAGGGCAAGAATGACGGGAGTGTGGGTGGGATCCGCTATTTTATCTGCTCCCCAAAACAAGGTGCGTTCTCTTCATTTCTGTATTATAAAAGTCATTTGTAATGTAATGACAACAGGAAGCTTAAATTGACTCAGACTGAGTATTCGGATTAAATAATCTGATTTCTATTTTTCAGGCATCTTTGCCCCTGTGTCAAAAATCAGCAAAGCTCTTGAGCAGACCCCCTCTTCGGTCACCTCCACCCCAAAAACCCCTCGCATGGATTTGTCTCGCGTCACTGGCAAAATCAAGAAAGAGAAAAAAGAGAAAGATTGTGTGAAGAGTGAGTGATAATTCTATATTTTTTATTAACAAGACATAGCAGCTTATACAAAGAGACCAATGACACATATATACACACACATACAAAATAAAAAATAAAAACAAACAATAACAAAAAAACAGCAAAATATACAGATGTACAGATATAGTAGTGTATACAGGGACAGTGATAAGTTTAAGCAATAAGGTTAATTTAGTGTGATTTAATAGTAATCATTATTATTACTAAAAAATTTCTGGTGATGTTGTGGGGAGAGAAAAAGATAAGATATAAACTCACTGAGTGATAGATATCAAGACAATTTGAAACAATCATAATAATACTACTAATAATAATTCATCTAATTGATATGTGTAATATGATTCTGTAGGCTATTGTCTATCTGAATTAACACTGTTCATCTTCTGTCAAATTAAAAAATATCAAATAATTGTTTAGACCCCGGTTAATGTGTGACCACTTCAAATGTTTTTGAAAGAAGTCTCTTAAGGTTGCATTTAACTGATCAAAAATACTGTAAATTCAGTAATACTGTGTGAAATATTATTACAAATTAAAATGACTATTTACTGTTTGTATGTATTGTAATTTTCAAATATAGTTGAATTTTCAGCATCATTACTTCAGTCTTCAGTGATCCTTCACATGATCCTTTAGAAATCATTCTAATATTCAGATTTTTTATGGTAAAATAGAAAACAGTTGCATTCTTTTAGTAAATTAGAAAACTTCTTTATCGGAAGTGTGTCATCTGAGTTCCACATTTGATTTGCTTCTCCACCAGCTCCAAGAAAGAAGTCTCTGTCCGGGATCAGTTTGGATCCTGATGGAGTCAAGGTTGAGGTTGGGGATCAGGTGCTGGTGGCAGGCCAAAAACAAGGGATTGTCCGCTTTTTTGGAAAGACAGACTTTGCCCCTGGTATGTCTATGTGAAGGTCTAAGTTAATGGTATAATATAATGATTTGAGAAGTCGGACACAATTTGTGTTTTCCTAATAACTTAATATGAAATGAGTCATACAATTACCATATTGTGCCATGAGTATTTAGTATTTCGTGTGTGCATTCTTGTGATCAGGATATTGGTTTGGTGTGGAGTTGGAGCATCCCACTGGAAAGCATGATGGCAGTGTATTTGGAGTGCGTTACTTCCACTGTTTACCCAAATATGGAGTTTTTGCACCACCCTCCCGTGTTCAGAGGTAAAATCTTTCATTTAAGCCCTATTCGGACGGGACTAGCTTTTCAGGGGGTCCTTAGAGAAATTCGTGTTTCACAATCTTACTTTGCAATTTTAATCCCGTCCGAATCAGTCAAGTCAGTGTTTTTCTCATACAACCTCAGTAAATATTCCAGAGCAAATTACCTACTGTTTTAGAGCAAACTCAATGGTTCTCTAAGAAATCTAATCCCGTCTAAATGTGAATGAAATCGGTACATGAAATCAAAGACGTCGAGTGATAAGAATTGTAACTCAAACGTTGTTTAGGAAACTATTCCTGTCCAAATTGGGCTTTATTTACAGTTACACGATCTGCTGTTTTGGTTAAAGAATATGAACAGACCATTGCCTTCCACTTGGCTTGTATTACTGGATAGCAAAAGCATTTGCAGGAAGGTTTCACTATTAATGAAAGGATAATGATAAAGTACCTGAACAATGTTAGGGGTGGGGCCTAAGTAAATGTGCTAAAATACTACCTACGCTATGAAGTCTTTGTGAAACCATCTGGTGTAAGATGATAAGAAAATTCCAAAGGTGAAAAACAGGGAAACTTTGTAAAATGTCAATTTAAACATCCATATGTTGAAGTTGCTTACATTACATTACCAAAAATCACCAGCAGTATGTTTTAATACCTTTTTTTTATTATAAATCTTGTAGAATTGCAGGGCCCAGAGATCCCCAGGCGGATGGGACACTAGTGAAGAAAGTCCACCAGGTGACTAGTAAGTACAGCAATAAGGAGCATGTTTATCAATTTGGAAAATATTTCCTTTATGGAACATTATGAATGTTTTCCCCCCTGTTTTTAAAGCAATATTTTTCACAATCAGAGTGTATGTATTCATATGAATAAACAAAACAAGCTCACATTTAGTGCTCCATTTTGCATTTATCCTGTCAATTTGGCATACAGCGCCCCTTACTGTCCACAATGTGTAATAGCAATAAGAAGTTTTCCCCTCTAGTTCAGCTGCCTAATTGCATGCATTAAAGAGCATAAATGTATCATTCTTTTTATGCAATATGCATCATACAATATGTATGTGAATGGACAACATTCCCACATGGCAGTCTCAGGTACATGCTTGTAATGTTTCAACCTCCTCTTCTCTACAGTGTCCCAGCCGAAGCGGAATTTTAATGCGGTGCGATCTCCGAAAGACATAACATCTGAAAGTTCCATATCCAGGTATGCTTGTGTCCCACAAGTAACATATCCCTTTTGGCTACAGCTGTGAATCTATAATGTATCCTGTGTTACAAGATTAAACAGCATTTTACTTTCATGATTCGTTTCTATTGTAGCAGGTTGCTGTTCTGTTGCTGGTTTCCCTGGATGCTCCGTGCAGAGATGCAGACCTAAATCCACTGCTTACATCTTTAATTCTATCTCCCCTCTTTCTGTTCCTCCTCAAGATAAAATCTCACCCATTCTGTGTACTTTCATTATTCATATGTGCTTCTCTCTGTGAAACACCCAGACTGCTGTCCCACCCCTTTGACAGCAATTCAATAGCAAAAAAAAATAGTGCCTTGTCAAGTAACTAACGTCCTGCATTCCTATGATTGAATTATAGACGAACAATCTTTTATGAAATCAAAATAAGGGAAAATCATCCCATCTAAAAGCCGTGCATATCTCTCTCCTTTTTTGCTAAACCACTGTTGGTAGATTATTGGCAGTATTCAAGCTTGATAATACAGTCATTATAGGCTACACAAAAGTAGGCTTGTACATCTGGTTTAATTTGTAACGGTGCTTTTTTGTTTTGTTTGGAAACATTATGCTGTATTATGCACCTTTACTGTCTTACTTTTCAGTATTTTATTATATACAAACTTTGGTTTCTAAGTTTCAAATGCCTTTAAAATGAACTAGTAGGTGACATTAGCAAACATCTAAAAAACATCAAATGATCTTATGCTCGTCACAATTTATGCAGTCTGTAGTCTGAAAATATTCATGCTGCCAATGTGAAAAAGAACAGGGTTTTTGTCATCTGAGCCCAATGTTTTCTTCATCTACAGTGAAACTGTAAGTATGTAGATTAAAATATAGAATATGTTGCATGAAATAAGCAGGCATGGGCACGTTTTCAGGTCATAAGCTGCTCTGAAATGAGGTGAGAGGCCTGCTTTAGATATAAGTTAATAAATAACTTCTCATTCAATTAAAATCTACCACAAAACCAAAGCGCAAGCTCCATAATATAGCAAAAGCTAAATGACTGTATCTTTCACTCAAAAATAATGTGCTGTTAAGAATCACACATCAGTAATGCAACTTTTAAAAGGAGGCATGCTCATTCTTGGCCTTTCATAAAAAAACTTATTTTGTAAATCCAAATAACCATACAAATTCAATCACAATCGTGTTTCTCTCACCAAAAAATATTTATATAAAAATGTAATTAAATGCATTTGCATCATCTAGTATAGTCTAAAGTGAAGAACAATTCCTCCTTGTACAATTTATTTTTAACAAAAAGTAATCAATCCCCATCTATCGTCTAAAGTCAAGAGATGCTAGACCAGACTACCTATCCTTTCTCACTCTCCCTCCATCAGTTTTCACTTGGATCAGTTTTGTAAATGCTGTTCTTTTAAATCCTGATCGTGAAAACAGTACTGTATGTGCTTATGATATCGTATTCAAGTGTGTGGGTAATAACAACAATATTTACTCTTGTGTCAACATGCTATATGAATATGGAAATCTGTCTACTTTATTACCACCTACAGTAGCACAGCATGAGTAAAGGTGTCTGTCCGTAATAGATGACCTGGGATCAACCAACAGTATAGGTACAATCACTACAGTGATCCTACAGCGGGCAGATTTAGTTAAGGAGTGAATAAACAACAACGACTTGACTTGTGCATTCTCCTTCCTTCTTGTGAACACTTGGTCAACTGCACTGGTTTACAAAAAAGAGCAACTTGCAAAATTGAAAATGTACTGCTTGAGCAGCTCTAGACAGCTTTTGATTTCTTCAGCCGCCATGCCATTATTTCATTGAAGAATTCTTGAATTTGTGTTGTAGGTTTAGCAATGACACTGTAGTGAGTAGAATAGTGCATCTTCTGATGGAGTGCAAAGGTCAGCTCACAAAAAAACCTGAAATTGTGCATTATCCTTTTGTGACTTATCGAGTACAGTATATTGCTTTTTGGTGACTTAAAGTTGTACAACGCATCAATATATCACTGTTATTTACCTTGATTTCAGGACAAATCACATTCAGTTTTTGATGCCAAATTAGGAGAGTAAAAGTATGACTGTAAAGTGAAATTTCATATGTAAGTAACTCGCACTGACTGGCTCACCCTCCACGCTTTCAAGAGTTTCAGTGTGACATCTAGCATTATCAGCAACGCTTTCTGTCATTTTCTATCCAGTTTGTGTAGTTGGTATAGTTCATTTGTAAACATTTATTCGTCTGAGAAAATATATATTTTAATAATTTCACAAGGTACTTTTTTAACGTCCTGTGCTTTGTTTTCATGTTAACTATACTCTGTAAGTCAGATTAACGTGGATCTTATTCATGAATTCAGTTTTGGATTTGATGGACAACATAACTGTACTGCATGCTGTGTATACATTTGCAGGTTTCTTTTTCCTACAGTATATCAGCATGAAAAAGCCTATTAATTACTTAAAGTGAAACTATCCTGACATGATAAATGGATAATAAACATTAGTGTTTTATACTTAGTTTGACTGTGTTGTTTTGGTTGATTAAATAATCATCTGTCTATCCATCATCTATCTATCTACACTAAAAAAAATTATATTATTGTAAAAAAAAAAAAAAATTTTTACATTGCTTTAACTCATCAACATAATTTTTTTAATCTATCTATCCAAATAAGCCAAACTCAAGTTTATTTCACTGAGAAAAAGTTTATTTAAAAAAATTGTACATTTGTAAACTGTAAACAAACGAGTAGCCTACTTTTAAAAACAACGTTAAAAAGTCATTGAGCCTATGTTTACGTTTCAATCATAAATTAATCTGATTCCTGATCATCGGGAGCGCTCCTCGCGTTTTTGTCAGGGCAGGTTGTCTGTCGTTTTCTGCGTGCACGTCGATTCTTGAACCACACCTAAAAAAAAATAAAACAATAATAATTGGATTATAGTCATTTTTATATATTTAGAGGGAAACGTTAGGACATACTATGAAATATTGTACAAATTCCAGTTAAAGAGCGTTATCTTACCCGCACAGTCTCCTCGCTGAGGCCGGTGTTCTTGGCTAAGTCCGCCCGGGTTTCAGCGGTCGGGTAGTCCGTGAGCGCGAAGAGCCGCTCGAGCTGCTCCGTCTGGCTGTCGGTGAAGACCGTTCGGATTCGACTGCGCTGTTTCTGAGCTACAGTTGGGTGACAGTGATTCTCAGCTGTTTCACAACCTGAAGGCGATTACAAATGTAGTTAAAAACAATTCCAAAATAAATTAAATTAATTAAAAAAATAAAATAAATAAAGTTTAAAAAGGCATACCTGATACGGCAAAAGGCCACTGTTGATCTGCATAGTAATTTGAATTAAAAGCTGGTTGATAATATGAGACTGGAACACAGCAGCTGTACATTCCTGCCCATGATGATGATGGAAAGTTCATCATCAGTGCTGCATGGTCACAATGACCTCTAGATCCATCCTGGTAGAGCAAGTCAAGTTTGGTCAAGTGCCCTAGGAAATCCTGAGAAGATGCTGGATGATCCAATCCGGGTGATTCTGCTGTTTGTTTGCTGGCATCTCCCAAGATGTAATCAATAGAGAAGTTGGAAAATTTCTGAGTTGCCATGTTCAATTAGGGGCCCAGAGAAGCTGGTGTGACTTAAATTCACTCTCTCCTCTTGCTCTCCTTGAATAATGACATGGAGCTAGAGAGTTGTAGGCCTATTTGTACCCCCTGTATCTTTTTAACTGAGGTATTAATGTATTTAATATCGGTCCATCAACACCTCTTTGTAAAGGTGAAATTAAAAAGAAATTACCTTTTGAAGATCCACTTTGAAGATCCTTAAACCCTTTTAACCTGACACTTGAAATAGGCCTACACCTGTAATGATTCCTATTAATGTTTATTGATCACACTTCGATACTACAAGTTACTGGTTTTGTTTACTGACTTTAACCTTTTCACACCTTAAAATATTCTGGTTGATTCCCCAGCGTGAGTTTTTCAAGGCGACCGTTATTTAGAACTTATCACTTTTATTGTTTCCAGGCGACCCGTCATTCCCACTGCTTTTATTTAATTTTTCCTTTTTTATTCAAAATATTCTCAAACTTGTTAACTATAACATGAAAATTTTGATTTTCCGATTTTTCAAATATGTGTTTTGTTGTTTAAACAGCCAAAGCGCGAAAGCACATTTGAATTTAGCAGTTGATTACATGACGCACTGAACGTTCTTATCACACAGCAGTGATCGCGTCACTAATGAAATAGGCTTTGGTTTATATGAAAAAATACAATGATACACATTGAGGAGACTTGTTAGAGCGACTCAATGAAATATTCCTATGCATTAAAAAACTTTTTACTGAAAGGTTTTATTTTAATTGTATTTTATTAGTTTGAATTATTCAGTTTATCATAAAGAAATAACTTGACACTTGTTCAAAGAGACACGCGTGCTTTGAAATTGTGACGTCATTATCTGAAGTTAAAACAAATGAAAGTCATTTAAACTATTTAAAAAGATCAAGAGTGTTTTGATAGCCTATGTTCTTTCTTTCTTTCTTTCTTTCTTTCTTTCTTTCTTTCTTTCTTTCTTTCTTTCTTTCTTTCTTTCTTTCTTTCTTTCTTTCTTTATTTCTTCCTTTCTTTCCTATTTGAATTTGTGTTTTAATTACAGTTTACCTTAAACGCTCCATAGAAACCAAAACATTGAATAAATGTCGCCATCTTGTGGCTTTATTTAGAAACTTTAATAAAGCTAATACAAATGAACAAAATAAATTGGAACAGCCCTACAGATTTAGGCCCAATACAATTCAAATAATATTAATATAAATATTTTTTTAATTATATAAATAATAATAGCTCCTTTTTTAAAAGCCCTGTTTTATTATTATACCTATAAAAAGATAACATTGAATCCACTGCAAGCAATAATAAATGATAGCATCGTTTAAATATAGTCCATTGAACAGGATACAAAAAACAGGGACTTATCATATTATTACTAAACAAGGCCACTGTCTGTCTGTGGATAGAGGAATTATTCAAAAGCCTTCAGCGTTACATATGTGTTGCATGCCAATAAATCAGGGTTAACTCAAGATTAAATGATCATGGTTATTTTGAAGCACAAGCCGCAGCTGTAGCTTAGGGATGTCACAAGTAATGTCTAAGCGAGTGTGCATTTTACAAACCAGCAGATTCTCCCAATATAACTCAGCTTACGTCATTAATATTCGATTCTTTTTAAGCTGCTTGGGTTTACAAAGAATACACATGAAAATCCCACTGAGCGGATATTGGTTTTGTCTCTTTGCCAAATGAGATCATTTGATAATCTGCAAGGCCCACACAGCACATACAGAAAATGAAAATACTGCAAGTCTTTCATTGTACTGAGTTTTTTTTTTTTTATGTATTAAACACAAACTTACTATCAATGCCCTGATGATCAGTTACAGGGATTTTGTTTCAAGAATCTGTGAATGAGTAAGATCTTTAGGAATGAAAGGTTCTTGGCCCTTCCATTCAGATCATAACAACTTGTAAGCTCTTTGATACATGTGGGACTTTCATTAACAATAACCTCAATTACTTTTTCAGTAGGGATTACTTTTTCAGCAGCAAGATAAAAGAGCATAGGCATATGTGTTTAATCAGTCAGTATCTTCCACTTCAGTCAAATCAGTCATAAACAAGTACAGCGACTCACACTAAACAAACCTCATTTGCATGAAAAAGGCAACAATCTGATTCAGAGCATTCAACTGAATCATATGGTTGACCCATATTCAGCTCTGCAATGCATTTCTAGAGAACATCAGTGTGGTTGTAAGCATCCATCTGTACAGCCAGGATTTGCACCATGCCACTGACAAGCATTGATATGATTTGGGCCAATAGGCAATTAACAAATGCATGAACTCCTCCAAACAGAGATGGATGTTCATTGAGAACTCCCAACTATACAGCGCTGCCAAATCAAACTGATCTGGAATTCAAGCTCCCGTGAGTTAGATAGATGTGCATCCCAAAAACACAAAGGCAAGTTTGAATATTCTAATCTAAAGCAATCAGTGCAAAGCATAGACAAACAAGGGCGATTTTGAAGGTTACTTTCTCGCTTTTCTCAATGGAGTTCACTTACTTGAATCAAATGATTTATGATCAAAGGTAAGACACTGTTGTAAAGGATATTCGGGCCACAACAACAGTAGTAGTTCTCGGAGAAATAGTTAGGATTTAAGATTAGCTGAGTCATTCTTTACTGAGGAAATAGGCCCTGATGGTGTCTTTTGCATAAACTGCATCTGGAAAAACATATTATGTTGCTCTTATAAAATTACATACCACCATCCAATTGAAACATTTAAAGAGCATCAATGTTATTCGCATTCATTCAGCGAGTCCAGTCCTTTTATTCCTCTGGTGTTCTCTGAGAGTGACAGTGAGCTGAACTGCTGCATTAAAGGCCAAGCTTCTCCTTGACTGTTCCAGATGGCTGAAAAGCAACTCGTATCTCATCCCATGCAGGTAAGAGTGTCTGCATCAGGCCAACTTGATTTGTTACCCCGTCACAAAGCAATTAGAATTATGAACTGTGTGTCATAGACTCAGTCAAGCATCTCAAGGTCAGCTTTTCAAATTCAACTCACCAGATATACTGTATTAAGAGCAGATCAAATGTCACCATGTAAATTTGTGCCAACGAAAGGTATTTATCACAGTTGACAGAAACCAGAGGAGTTATATAACACATACAGAGGTTCCTGAGAAGTATTCACATTTAAACCATACTTATAAATGTTATTATGTCATTACAATAGGAATTGCAATATGCAGTATACCAGTGACATCAACTTGAAAGAAAAGGTTCTTATTTAGGGTGAATTCAGGTTGATTTGGACAATGTGTCCCAATCAACCTGAATTCACCCCCAAAAGGGTCCCATCCAAAATGAAAATTCTGGGTTACACTTTATTTTAAGGTGCATAGTTTTACTCAAATAAGTAGTACTGAGTAATATTAATTAACTACATACTATTTACTATAGAGTTACGGTTTGGTGGTTTAGGTTGAATTATTTGTTATTATGCACAATTCACTGTTATTATGTAGTAACGTAAATATGTCGTAAATATGTAAGAATTAGATTTTTGAGTGAATAGACTTTCAATGCCGGGACAGACATTAAACATCTTCATTTGTGTTTCAAAGATGAACGAAAGTGTTTGAAACGAGATGAGACCACGAAGATATGAGTCATTTGAGTGAGAATGTTAAGAATGCTCATTTTCCGCGCGTTTCTTTGCTGGTTGAAACACAATGGTAACCTAATTTCTGTCTGCTTTGGCTCGTGAGCTAGCAAATGCGAGCAAAGGTTCTGGTGTCCTTTGAAACCCCTCTAAAGAAGACATCTTATATTAGCACACTCATTTGACACGCTTTGAGGTTTACAGTAGGCCTACTGCAACGAAAGGAAGATATTGACAAAGCCCGAGATCAAAGGATGACGATGAATGTGTTAATAAGTTCACGGAACAACCAGAAGAGGGAGACATTCTATTAGAAGACCTGTTTCTGGATGACGGCATTACATAATTACAATAACATTGAATGATTCATTGGAAGAATATAGTTAATTTATGCGAACATAATTAGGCCCTATGTCTTGCTTTCTGTTTGTAGACTGCAGAAAAACAGCAAACATCTGACCACAGCCAAAGGTGAATATTAATAGGCTACGTAATTGCAAAAAGGCTGTGAGTTCAAAGGGTGTATAGTCTTAAAATAATTGTATTAGCCAATATGCATATCTTATCATTGAGCTTATCTGTCTTCATTTATTCACTCTTCTGTGAAACCCAAACAAAGATATTCTAAAAAAATAAAATTAAAAAAAATAAGCCAATGTTGTTTTGGACCACACTGATTATATGGACAAAAATGTCATAAGGCTACTTCAAAATATCTTCGGTTGTGTCCATATAGGTTTGGAACTATAAGATTATGGTGAATAAATTGTGGGATGAACTGTCCCTTTAAATCCTTGTTCTTGGTGACTAATGAAGCTTGTGACCTTTTCACCTCTCAAACTCAATGGACACATCTCTATTGTTTTCTGCTCATTCAGATTTGGCGGCTTCTCTTAGCTGCATAAATAAAGCAAGTAAATGCACCCCACTGCATAATTACACTGTGTTTTATTCATAATTAGCAAAAGTGACCGATTCATTCTGACGTGAGTGGTGAATCACTAGACCCCTCCCCACTCAGACTTATGAACATATGCAGGAGCTGTACCTCCTTACTGGGTGAGAAAAGAGACAAATGGTGACTGCATGAGTGAACACGGGGTACATGAGTGAAGGTTGGCCACCGGATTGGTGCACCCTGGTGTATTAGTACCGTCTGCTCACACATGCTCTTCAAGGGGGCTAAATGGTGTCCTGCCAAGTTCATATTCCAGCAGTTGTCAGACAGCAGAGACTGCAGTGGCCCCTTATGGAACCCTTTTCTTTGTTTCCCTGTAATCAACAAAGGAGCTCCTATGGGAGATCTGCCTATTAATATACAGTGAGCTAATCCATCCCTCCAATACAACATACATTCATGCTGCAGTTTCCTAGTAAGTATGAACTGAGCAGCTTATTTTGAAAGAGACACACTGAATAAAATGATTTGATGCCTCTTGAATCTCTATCTTATATGTATATATATATATATATATATATATATATATATATATATATATATATATATATATATATATATATATATATATATACACTTATTAAATAAATGCTGACCAGTCAACCATGTTCAATATTGGGGATTTTTTTGATCATATCTTTAGTTGAATTTTAATTCGTTTTACGACATTTCCAGGTAACTCCAGATAACTTTTCTTTTTAGATCACTCCAAATTTTTGATTATTTATATTGTTTTTTATATTATATTGAGTACTGTATCATCATCATCACACAACATTTGCACTTTCGAATAATAGAAATTCCCAATATTCTCCCTACATGTTTCATAAAAAGTTTCAGAATACAAAAATACTGATTAAAATGGTTCCATTAGAATATGCATATGACATTGAATACAGCACCGTCAGACATGCAAACTTCTGTAGCCTATAGCATGTGATTTTATGATTTTATGTCTTCTTTTGTGTCATAAAATCTATTTACATGCCTCTATTCTGCTTACAGGTCTATGTGTTATGAAAAGTATTAATGAAATGTTCCTGAATGACATGGCAGCTAATTTCTGAGATAATATCACAGCAGAGATAAATGCACAAGTGTCTGCAATATGTATGAACAAAACAATTTTGAATGTACGCCTACTTTATTTAGCATTTTTATTGTCCTGTACTTTAATTGATAATAGTTTCTTTTCTCATTTTTTAACATTTTCTTTCCTTACAAAAATAACAATATATCATATTTTATTTCCGTAAATACCCGTGCATGAAGTCACGCAGAAGAGTTGTAAAGGTGAGTAGGAGGAGCGGGTGAACTGCTCGGGGGCGTGGCTTCCTCTCACCTGTGTCAGGTGACAGTTCAATTTGCTTACAACTCAAAAGACTTGGTGACTGTGTTAAGTGACCTGCAACAGAGTTTCTCTTTATCGCACAACATAATTTAGCGTTGTTTCTTCTGTCATGTGTGTTAGTAAAGCATACCTGGCATTTCAAAGCTGATCAGAAGTATTTTCTCCCTGCGGATAAAAACTTTTGCTCATGTATGATTGCTGAAACCCCGAGGGATTCCCTGAAGGAAAAAGCTGGAAGCTGGAGTGACAGGTTTGCACGTAAGTGTTAAAAGAAATTAAATACAATTCCCCCCATTTTTATCGCATTTTTAGGTCCGTTTTTATTATTTTATTTTTTTATCGCTTACAAACATTGTGCAAGTGCTTTACCGCGTTTGTGGCACGTGCATTTAATCAGCGTAGTGTACAATTATTTATACATGTATAGGTAGATTTTCGACGAAAATCATATTTATCACAAATCGAATTCTCTTTAAATATTACTTGTTCTAGTATGTAAACACAGGGACAAACTTTGTGGGAGATGTACCAGATGGTAATTACGCACGTGACATTTTGCAAAAGGCGTGTTTATGTGCTTTGCCTCTACACAAGCCATTATTTTCAAAGTATTTTAATGTGTTTCTGTTGTTGTGGAGTGGTATGCATGACTCACCAGTTGGGTGACAACACCAAACCATCAGGTTACAAGACTACTGCTGAATGTGATACTCCATGCCCATTGATTATTCCCGCAATGGCATCTGATGCCTCTTGCAGTTTAAACTGGGCCTGTATTCAGGGTCAGAGATCTTTTGTTGTTTATCTAATTAGTTTTAATGGGCTTAAATAACATTTTCAACCATAATCAGTCATAGAGTCTCTACAACTTGCTTTAAGACATAAGGCCTACTACTATTAGTCAATATTGGACACGCCTACTCATTCTTTATTATTTCCACATTTTAGAAGTGATTAGCAAGTCAGTAAAACCATTATATCTAAAATGGAAGTATGGGAATTTTACAGTGAGCTGTTTTTCAGTGGCTGCTGTTTGTCTACATTACAGCTTTTTGCATTTTCTTAACCATCATCATAATAATGTACCACCCCGTGATGATTTTTGTGCTATTGAATAAGGAGTTTTCATGCATGTACTCTTTTTGACTGTTGTTCCTATCTGGACAATATGTTTTGTAAAGAAATGCATATGCAGACTATATATAGCCTATATATATATATATATATATATATATGTATATGTGTATATGTTTATTTATTTAAACATGAGAAACGTATTGTGAAATGTGTTCAAACCTGTGACTATAGTGTCCTTTTTAACTTTTGCCCTTTCTAATTTATTTTATAATTAGAGTAGAATAAATGTATAGATAAGAATAAATATTTTAATAGAAATATTTTAAAACATTTAATTTGAATTAAAAACAAATAAAATAAAATCAGGGAATTGATTTAAATGTTTAACCTTCAGACATCATCTCCTTCCCCTTATGTTTCTATCATTAATATTACAGATCTCTCCGTTGTGGTTGCCATCATTAGCATAATAATGTAATTTACAGTGTCCTCTGTGATGGGAAAAACTGCACACTGGCTACTACTACATCATGATGAGAATATGAAAAATGTTCAATAATTAATGTTCAGACAACTGATTGTGAAACTCACAACTACATATTATCGTTTTTTTTTTTTTTTTTTTTTTTTTTTTGCGTGGATTTCAAGACTGCATGGCTTGAAGAACTTGAATTGGTGTTTTATTTTTCTAGACATCTTACTCTTATCTCAATCTGCCCGGGGCCTTCCAGTGAGCCCTTTAAAAACAATTATGTGATGTGCAGTCAATATACCCTCTAATTTGATTTTTACGATTACTATAGTAAATCTTTACAAATTTAGACCTGAACCCAATAATTTGATTATGAGGCCCAACAAACCAGGGTTTAAGCAGTGTCAGGAAAAGTCCTGTGAGCACAGAGAATAAAGTTCTCCTTCTCCTGCTTGTACATGTCCTGTTCTTTGGTTATACTGTTCTGGCTTCCTGCTCTAAGACCCCAGAAGTGGGTTTGTTTAAAGATTGTTGGTTGAAAGAAATGTATGTTGGTTTAAAAGGGCAAAAGAGAGCGTCCTGCTTACTTTTCTTTTTAAATATCCCCTCCCAGACCCATTATGGTTCAGGACAGGGTATAGATGCATTCAACAAAACACACTTCTTTGCCAGAATGACACCATGCTGAGTTTAATGATGAATGGCGTCATGCATCGGTAGTAATTGGCCATTCAGTCTAATGCTGCTACTGGCTTTCATTGTTAGACTTCATTTTTTAAAGAGCTTTCTCCTCCCTCTTGCTACTGGCTAGTTTCGTCGCTGAAACTGCAGATGCCCCCTGAGCAGAGCATTGTTTGAAAACCAGGAATCAGATTTCACCAACACTTGTGAAGGATGAATGACAGTTTTGTATTCTGGCATGCACAGATAATGAAAGCAGAGAGGGACGAAGGTGATCTGTGATTTAGTTTAGCTTTATAAGTACTTATACATAGCCTTGGTTTTACTTAAAAATTTGCATAATATATAATTTCTTGTATTTAAGTTTGCATATGATAGTGGGTGCTTATTGTAAAATATATATTGTGTGTGTATGTATATTGTGTGTGTATATATATATATATATATATATATATATACACACACACACACAATTTTATTTTTATATATATTATATAAAATTAAGTATAATTAACAAAAAAAAAAAAAATATATATATATATATAGTTTATTTCTCTTTAAATTGATTAGAATGAAACATTTATTTATTTCTCCTGAGAGAATGACCTTGCTTCAGGCATGGCAAACAGACATTCTGCTGTGTTAAACTTGCTGTCTGTCCTTGAATGAATCCTCAATTGTCAGGTGAATGAGTCTGTGTTATTCTCCCTGAGCACAACACCTGTCAGACGTCTGGTAGCTGGGGAATCACAGCTGAGAGGGCAATCATTTCCCTCTCTAGCATTCATGTGGAGCAGCAAAATTCTTCATCTTAACAAGAGTGCCTTTTGGAGTAGCTTGCCTTTGGCTATGTGCTGCAATTAATGGATGATGTCCTCATTATACCTTTGATATTGTCACAAAGCAGCAGATCTTCTTTGTCATCTGTTGTTTTTGGAATCATGTTGTTTTAAGCATAGGAAATGGTGGCAATTCCAAGAGGATGCTCTCTGAGAACTCTCACCAGATTGTGAGTGCTGTAAATGGGATTAGAAGCCGCCTGGATTGGATTTGAAGGCTGATCTAGCTACTTTAATCACAAACTAACAATTTCTCAGAGAGCATTCGGCTCCTATTAAAAGAATTAAGGGCATGGTTGGACTTGAATTGAGACACAATAATAAACTGTAGTTCACAGGACCCCAGAGCGAGTTTGCTGATGCTCTTTTGCCCTCTACACAGCTTGGCCTCTGAGGGGCCCAAGGAGAGGGGGAGAGGGGAGGGGGGCATCTTTTTGCTTTGTGTGTGTGTAGTGGATCAGATCAGGTGTCTTGGCACTGGCCTCTTCTCCCTATCCGGGTGCTGAGAAAGGCCTGTTTGTTTGCGATTTGGGCCTATGGCACCAAAGAGACAATGAGTGCAGTCTCTGGAGTCTCTGTGAGGACGGGGAGGGAGAACAGAGGGTTCGAGCTCAAGCGGTGCAGAGCACCAGGGTCCTTATCTCCTCCGTCTTCATGAGCACCCATTACCGGAAACACAGATGTCCCTCAGACCGCCTCCATGGGACAGTACAGACGGGAGTGGGTGGAACGCTGTCACCTCACTGGAAGTGTGTGCACACGTTTTCGATTAAAAATAAATTTTCTGAACCGGTTGTCTCAATCAAGCAGAACTATTTTAGATTGTCGTAATGACTCCCACTGAGCAAATGGTGTTAAAATTGTGTGGGGTTGTGGTGTTCATCATGTTAAACCACTTGTTTTGCTTGAAGATTTTACATTGGACATCAAGTGGTGGCCCAACGGTTCCAGGTGTCTGTAAAACCTAAATTAAAAATGTATTAATTTATTTAAATAATTTATAAATATGCATGTTTTTTTTTTCTTTATAAACTGTTGGTATTTATTTGAAATCCCCTTCAAGTCAATAATTGTATAGTCTTTGATAGTCAAAATGACACAAAAATAATTTCTTAATGCCTTGAAATAGCTTGTATGTAACTACACCTATGCTTCATTTAGTATACGCTGACCCATGAATATGCTAATTACCCCCCCCTCCACTCAATCGCACAAACTACCTGATCCCCTCAGTCAACTGTAATAAACTCTACATGATGGCAAATGGAAATATTGGTTTAATTCAGCCATATATGTTTGAACCAGAAACTGATTCAGAAGAAGAGCAAAAATACAGGGTCGTCTACAAGTCGATGTATCAGAATGGTAATGCGTTTTATGTTTTGCTCTCTTCGGCATACACATAACGGTAATTAATATGATTAGCCTTGACTACGTTATCAAACAGCTAATAATGTGTTGCTTCTGTTAGCCAACGAGAACATGGTTTGTGTATCTCAGTCAGAAAGCTGGCTTCTTAAAATCGGCCTCATTAGAAACTCTTTGAACATCATAGAAAGTCAATGGGGAAAGACATACAGTTCAACATAACACCGTAAAATATACATCATATGCATAATTTACCTGCTATATGTACCTGTTTTTTCTGTCCTTTCTTAAAGGTGGTCTTTTGCTCATTGTGTTAAAATGCCCACAGAGCATGATAGGAATTATTGGAAATTCCCACCCGCACGTTGACGGGACTGTATACATGGTTTCAAAACACATTTTTGAGACTTTGGTTGCGTCTGAAAAACTTAGGCAGCTGACTTGTTGCCTCGCTGCCCTATTAGGAAATGACTTTGGAAGCAGCGTTTGCACACAAAGGTACCACACAAAACTGATTTTGGACAGACTTCTGAGGCAGTGTAACGGTTTAATGTTCTACAGTAAAATAGAGAGAGCTTGGAGGATAACTAGAGCATATTTAATTATTACAATAGTAATTTCTCAATAGAAATCACATCAAAAGTGATTAGTATTGGTTTAAAATTACTTTTACACACAAACTGTCAAACAACCGCAACTTTCAGACACCATTGTTACTATTTAGCTTAGCTTTCACCGAATGGAAAGCACAGAATTGTGGGATATCAAAGGCAGTGAGGGATACATCTATGCTGCCTTCAAAAATCAATCAGATGAAGGTTTTACAGGAGAGAGACAGGAAGTGATGCTAACAATTGATACGGATGCGCCCTAATGCCTTCCTACATTGGAATGCATCCTCCGAAGGCAGTATTTTTAAGATTTCAATTCGGACGCGGCCACTCTTCGGTACACTGCAGTTTTAAGGAGAAAATACTCAGCTATGGTGTTGACTGAATTTGTGCATGATTTGTCTTAAAACATATTAAAAACACCACATAGACATATAAACAACATTTAAAAACTTGATTTTCACCACAGGGTTTTTGAATTTCACTACTTGAAGTGTTTATTTTATTTTTATATATAGGTGTACATTTTTTATCTCTCTATTTTAGTAGTTTTATATAAATGTTTATTTAAATAAATGGATATTTAGTGATTTATTCGTAGTTTTATCATTTGATTTTAGCATTGTTATTTCCTCCCCTTTTTTGGTCACCAGTTTAGACCTACTAATATTAATTAGATTTAGCATCATTATCTTTTATATCCTTAGATTCCTTGCTGTATGTTGTAATTTTAGTCCATAATTGTTATTGTAGGAAAGTTAGTTTACGTCTAGAATGTTGGTCCATGAGTCTAATTAGTATTTAGCTTTTCAGTGATGTGATTGATTAGAGTCATTAGACATGCTGTTAAACCCATTTTTGTCCTCCACCTCAAATTAATCAATAGAATGTGGGCAGAAATTGTCGGTTATACTTTTTGCTTGGCAGCTTGTGGGATGAGATTCAGTCTGAGCCCTGAGCTTGGCAAGAGATTGGGTGTTTACTGCTTCGGATGAAAACAGCAACAGTCTGAGCTTTTAAAATGTTATGACCTTTCCCATGCTTATCATAAGCCAAGGGAATTAATTGTCATTGGCCACCAAAAGGGTAACTTTACCTCAGTTTGCTGTGAGGTTTATTCGGCGACAAGAAGAAAAACGATGTTCTCTTCAGAGCGACATTCATGTTCTGTGAGGGTGTTTTGTGTCTGTACAGAGGTGTCATGTGATCTGGAAAAACGGACTATAAAACCTGAATAAGGAGCCTGAGAGTGATTTTGAACGCCATTTATGTATTGAATGCATCATTACTTTTCATTTGCTTCAACATGCAGACTCATCCTGCATCACCTTTCACCTAAATGTAAGGACTTTTTGTCCCCTGCCACACTCACAGACAGCAGTTTGCGTGTTTATTCAACTCCAGCTCATTCAAATGCGGGCTGTGTTATGGAAAGATCCCCAGTTGCACCTGCCTCATCTGTTTATAGCCAAACCACCGACACGAGCTGAATGGGATGACTAAGCATCTGTAATCTTGCCTGTCATTTACATCCTTGGGTGTCTCATGCTGCTTTTTGATCCTGCTATCTATATTAATTTACCATGATCCTTGTCCATGACTTTCTTGCAGGATTACATGTATATGATTACTATGGTCAAGCTGTCCGTGCCTGGATTGGATATCAAAATGGTCACGTTTATTTTACATTTACACCTGTGAGAACTTGCTATACCCCTATTCCACGTCTTAGGCTTGTATTACAATCCCCCCTGTTTGGTTTGTGTGTTGGAGCATTATGATATGTAACTTCAGCTGGGCTGGGATGTACTGTAGGCCTACAGTGTGAAAATCAGCATGAAATCAGATTCTTAACGTCCCATTAACAGTCATTGTGTCATTGCAAGCCTGTTGGGTGTCATACGTACACACCTGTTCCTCAAGACACAAGCTCACCGATGAGATGGGATATGGCCTGCAGCCTGCTATAAGTTTGTTCACTTCTGTAAAGGTTAGGAACAGAGTATGGATTGCAGTCGTGTTTGCACTCCATTACTCCTCAGGCGAGAGCAACATTCTCTGCATGTTGAGAAAAGCAATAATGGTGACTTCGATTTTCAACCTGACTGCCTTGAGACTCAGTCCAGTGCCTTAATGCCCTCCACTGAGGCAAACTCACAGCAGACCTTGAGAAAGGACCATTATTTCGGCTGAGCCTGAAGTCAGTGTGTACCTACAGTCGAGGTGGATGGCAAGGTTGCAGGTAAATTATGCCCATCTAACTTTGAGTTATTAGCTGGTTGGGCTTGAAGTTTTGAAAGAACTATTCTCCCCAAGTGATCTCGCAAGGTAAGTCCTTCATAAATACTGATGCAGACCACTTATGAGACTGATGTAGGCTTTTAAGCTATTCTTGAACATTTTTTAATAAGTGTTTTTCATGAAGTCAGCCCAAGGCAGTTTTTGGGACCATCACTCTTGATTGACAGTAGCCATGGCCTGGCATAGCTGACCTTGTTCTGCCAGCCATATTATGCAGGTATTAGAGTGAGGAAAATCTATTTGGCCTTTTTTTTCTGCCAGGGCTGTGGCAGCAGCGCCGTAACTCCTTTGGGTAATGGGCATAAAACTGATTTATGATTTTTGATGGCTGAAATTATACCCTAGAGCACAGGAGACTTTCCTCTATGTCTGAAAGTTTTAATTAGTTTGTTATGCAGATAAACCACAGCTTTTCTAACCAGATGCACTGTGATCAGTGAACGTGAAATTCTTCTTAGAAAAAGAAAACTATGCAATGGTGGACATTTAGCACAGGACTTTATATTTTTGTTTGTCAACTTTACAATTTACAGTAAGATTTTATTAGTTAACTACTTTAGTTAACATGAATTTACAATGAGCAATACTTGTAAAGCATTTATTAGTATTATTTAATGTTAATTTCAGCATTTACTAATACATTATTAAAATCAGTTGTTTGTTAACATTAGTTAATGCACTGTGAGCAAACAATGAATAACCGTATTTTTATTAACTAACATTAACAAAGATTAATAAGTACTGTAACAAATGTATTTCTCAGTGTTAGTTCATGTTAATACATTAACTAATATTAACAAATTAGACCTTATTGTAAAGTTACCTTTATTCATTCTTTTATTCTTCATATTTATGAGTGTTTTTTTTATTTAATGATTTTATTGTATCTTATTTATGAATGTATTTTTGAAATTTTCATGTTAATTGATTGATTCATTTATTAATTGGTTTATTCATTTTATATTTTATTTAAAGTTATTTAAGTTATGTATTCATTCAATATTTTTATTCGTTTTAAAAATGATATCTTAAATCCTGGTCACCACTGATTTAAGTTTTGCACCATTTTAATAATCTTTGGCATTACTAGTTAACTTTTAAAAATGACAAATGGATTTATTTTTAGTCTCTTAATTAAAAGCTGCATGCATAGTCATTAAAATGGTTTTAAATTCGTCCTAAAATACTTCCCAAAATTATTTAAAATTAGGGTAGGCGATTTTCGGGGGGAGACTAGCAATAGCGAGTTAGCTTTGAAAACGTTAGATCACACCCTCCCTTCAGACCGTGTCCAAAGTCACGTCTCCTCTAAAACACATGAATGCGTTCAGCAGGGAGCAAACAAAAACTTGATGAGAGACGTCTCAAGGCACATAACATACAATAATAATGAACATTACATAAACAACTTAAAGAGCACATATATATATATATATATATATATATATATATATATATATATATATATAAATAAATAAATGCATTTAGACGACTTGGTGATTTGCTATCAGTATGTGAAGAGACTTTCAACTAGAATAACAAAAAAATGTTTCGGGAACAAATCACCTACCCTACCTTTACTCATACAACTACACATACATGTCAACTACACATATATTTCCACTCCATGGTGTTGCATAGAAATGAATTTATCCCATGATGCATTAACATCCTCATATGGAAGACTAGATACTGTAACTGAAAGAACTAATTTTAGACAACAGGGTCACACTATGTCTGTGTATCATGCTGTGTTTGATCCTAATGAACCCTTTGTGTTGTTGTAAACAGGTGGCGCTTGGTGATGCCAGGATGTTAGAAGAGACGTCACTCAAAGCCAGTCACTATGGAAACACTAGAATAGGCCCCAGAGGAAGTGATGAAGACAGAGGAGAGATGCAAACATGTGTTGATACGAACCACCAAAGTGGTCTCTACCTACAGTCCTCTGAGACCTGCTGTCCCACAAGAAGCTTTCAACTACATGATGATTTGAATGAGTTCTCTGAGTGGTCGTCCATTGGAGACGTGAGCCAAGATGTTTCCTTCTCTCTTGAG
Organism: Gila orcuttii; assembly: GCA_026230005.1. Lineage (NCBI taxonomy): Eukaryota > Metazoa > Chordata > Actinopteri > Cypriniformes > Leuciscidae > Gila > Gila orcuttii. Next base: position 27,493,547 of record JAPDVR010000009.1, on the reverse strand, counting down.
GGCTGCGTCAAGTGAGTAGGCATCCATGTGTATTGGAAACCTGTATGTATAACTGATCTGTACAGACTGTCCTACCTAATTGTTTCTGATTGGTCCATCAGGCTGGAGAGGAGGTGGATGATGTGGTATGAATTCAAGAAAGAACTCTCCTGCTTGGAGGACTGGCTTCGATCAGCTGAGAAAATAGCAGCGTCCCCGAACTCCAGCCATGTGCTGTATGTTACAGCAAAAGAGGAGTTACAAAAATATGAGGTAGGGGAGAGCCGGGACAGTTCAAACACTTTTCAGATAAACATTGTTTTCTAAGATAAGGTTACAGATAGATTTTTTTCTTTTTGTGATCAATAACTCGTATATGTGTTCTCTTAGTATCATGTGTTATTCGGTACAAATATGGAATGATTTAAGTAAAAATTGACTTTGAACGGTAGTTGTGCTTTGTTTCAATCGTCCTGCATGAGCGGGGCGATTGAAACACAGGGGTGGGACGGATGAAACATAACAGTTTAAACGGCAACTATTTATCTAATGCTTGTTTTTATGAACAATACCTGAAAAGTAACTTATGTACATATTTTGTAATTTATATTAACCATTTTTGTTCTGTCGCCCAATAGGCGATAATAAGCCTATGTGCATTTTGCGTAATCTCATAGGCTATTTTGATGAAGACAGACAAATCAGTTTACAATTCATTTTCTTACATTTCTTCCTTGAGTCATATTGAGTGTTTGCTAGTTGAATAGCCTGTTATTATGAACATAACAAAATTATGAACACTTGTTTCAACCATCCCGACAGCGCAAACGAAATTTGACGTACATGACGTGAGTGGTTTTCAAGGAAATCTCAAGGTTTCATCCGTCTCGCGTTTCAATCATCCCGGCTCTCCCCTAATGAAACATTGGGTCTAATTTCAGTGCTGTTGGATGCTTAATTTTCTTAAGGGTCAATGATTAATAAGAGTGTGTAAAGAAGACGGCATGTGTTTTAAACTAGATTATTCCTTTTCTTTACCAAGTTCTTAAAAATATACTTTTTGTATTGGATGGTTTTAAGAAGTGTTACTAGCATTTTCAAAAAAAAGATTAAAAAAACAAATGTATATAATGTCATGTGATGTGACCAAGTAAAAATTGCATGTATTCAGGGTGGATGGAAAAACAAAAAGTATTTGTTCTTTTTTTAATTTTTTATTAACTTTTTATTCATTACAAATTCAAACATATACATGCACCACAGACACAAACAAAAAACGTAATCGCCCACACTTCAACTACACGTATCTTAAAATAACATACAACATATACATCCCAAACACTCTTACCCACCCCTACCCAAAAGGACCCTGTACACAAAGGAGAAAAAAGAAAGAAAAAAAAACCCTCAAAGAAACAACTTAATTCCATCACCATCAACCACATATTGATATTTTCTTATTTTGCACCATGACATCGAGCCACTGATAATTCCATATATGCAATGTCCAAAAACGCCTGGGTCCTGTGCATTCTTCCATCGCTGAGAGATCATATTCTTTGCTGCAAGCCATGTTGAAGCCTTTGAAATAAACTATCCCAAAAGTTATAAACCCCTTTACAAGAGGGGTTTACATATTTACATACCCCTTTACATATTTAAAAAAGTGCCAATTGCCTGGTGAGAACACCATTAACCATTTGGTGAAGACCTCTTCATCTTAAAAGTTTTCGAGGGGTACAGTATTAGCGGTGAACAAAATTAAATTGGAATACTGTATGGAATAACTTGATGTTAGCTTCCAGGAATCCAAATTAAAATATTCAACCAATATCAGACTGTAGGTTCTTAAGATCTTTACTCCATAATCATATAATTAAAAGGGGGTTATAAATTCCTTCCAATATCTCTTCATATATTTTAGAAACCACAGAGCCTTTTTTACCCCGAGTGAAAAGGTTGTGGAGTGGGTTGGAGGATAATGTTCTACCCCAAGGAACCCCATACACCTTTTAAAGCAGCCTGAAGCTGTGCCTGAGACCCTGGAAGATTAAATTTACTTTTTCAAATCCTGAAATTAAAATTAAATATATTTTTCAAGATTTAAAGTATTTTTGGAAATATCATTAAATATTCATTCATAAATATAATAATAATAATAATAATAATGATAAACTTGAAAAACCAAAAACTTGATTATTATTTAAACTGTGAATATGTATTACAATTTCAGGACAGCTATATCACCCTGACATTTGTTTTGTGAGAAAAATAAAATGACATTTCATTATAGAAATTAACATGCTCATAAGTGGTATATTAAAGTGATTTGTAGGCTATGTATGATTTGTTTAATGTATTTAAGAAAATAATAGATGTGTTCAAAAATAGATGTCGATGTGTCGTGTTATTGAACCCTAACTTTTTTTTTTTCTTCTTTTTTTAAAAACTTTTCTGAACGTAAACCCAAGAAATTTATTTTGACCATGGTCATATTTGTGGTTCCCTTTGAAAGTAGAAAAAAAATATATATATATATATAGAAAAAGTTATCCAAAAGTGCCAGATTTAAATTCATGAAGAAATGCTTCAATTTGTTGTAAAATATCAGCAAAAATGTTTTTCCAAAAAGAAAAAAAATGTTGAGGCCTAGAAACACAGTAGAGCTAAAGCCACAAGTCTCACCATTTTCTAGTTTAAATCTGAGGTTAAAAACTCTTAAATTGTTTTTACCCCTGAACTCTTTGCTGCTGAGTTATTGTATAAGATGAGTGCAAGACCATCTCAGATTAGTCATTACAGGTGTCTGTTGCTGAGTGGAGACCGGCCAGCGTTTTGACGCTTTCTACAATGAAAGTGTAATGAACGACACAGACACACTTACACGCGCGCCGACAGCGCATTTACTCAGACTGTCTAGATGCCCGGGACTTGTGCCAGTGAAGATAAATGACACCAAATGGCCATCAAACTCCTTGGCTCTTCTCCTAAGCACCATTGCGCCACCCTCCGTCTTAACTCCTCGCACAAATTTCGTAAAATAACCTGCTTTAGTTAATCAGAGAACTGGTGGGATTTATTTTTTACCTTCCGGTGGTTAATTTTACACTTTACAGGGGGTTACCTCCTAGTTAATCGCATGATGTCATCAGTAACCAAAGACAAACAGTTTTTGTATCTCTTTCCAGAACCTGCTTGCTGAGGCCAGGATGCGTTTAACCCAGCTGGACGGCCTGACACAGAAGAGTCGAACTCTGGTCGGCCTGTTTAGAGGTACTATGGGCGCACGGCTCGTAGAAATGACGAAGGACTGCGGACGGCGCTGGGATCAGCTGAGTAACACAGTGGAGACTGTGTGCCGTAGGTTAAAGGTATATAAAGACCCTCAAACTGCTCAAAGGTGACATCTTTGTGACATGAAAGGTGACAACAAATCTGTGAAATTCATGGTAAATAAAACGGCAGCTGTGGTTGCCAGAACGTTACCACAAAAAAAAAGGTTGCAACATTTTAGCTGCTACCTGCATATTTCATTAACTGACATAATGTAAATATAACAACTTACTGAAGTACTAAAATCTGTTTTGTACTTTTTATAATACAGTGAAAACCATCAAAAACAGGTGATAATGAAAAAGCTACATGAAGATTCAAAGCTCATAAAATGTAGCTTTTCCTCAAGCTGATGTAAATATTAATATATAAGGTGCGCAGTATCATGCACACGCATTCAAAACACCATCATGGTAATACAAACAGAAAAAGAAAGATATTTCAATGAAAAAAATCATTCATGTTAAATGTCACACAGGGAATTCTGTAAATTATAAGATGATTTGGTCTTTAATTTCCAAAAACTGTAAATTTAACAGCCATTTGCAGTAGAAAATGTCCTGTTAGATTTGACTGTTTTCACTGTAAAAGTGCTATGGTAAAAAACCTGAATGGTAAGTTTCATTACCATATAGTCTTTTACCATTAAAATTACAATATTTTACAGTTTACACATTTTTAGTTTCTCAATACATTGTTTATTGGGGCTGAAAAAGCATAAAAAGCACATGATTTTGAAAGGCGTTTTAGTTGCTACTTTCTACCCGCGTAAGTCTCTCTTGCCCCTTTCCTTCCCTCATTTTAATCCCATTAACTCTTTATCCATACAGCCCTCTGCTCTGCCTGCGTTCAGCTTACATAATTCTGTCCTTTCAGCCGCAGTGACCCCTGCGCACTGTAGGTCTGTGCTTGGCTGCACTGCATATGCCCCCTTTTACTGTGGGCTTCAGTGTCTGTGTTTTGTTTATGCCATTTCCGCTCCCTGTCTGCCGCTTTGACGTCCTTGTTATAATCTTGGTGTGTCTCCCTGTCAGTCTCTGTCTCTGCTAAAAACAACATCAGGGTGTAGACGGTCAGACAGAATGATGCTCGCTCTGTCTGTGTGTGTGCGCAACAGCATTTGGTCTGCCAGCGGGAGGATTTTGAGAGGCAGAGGGAAGAGATGGCAGTGTGGCTGGCTGATATGGACCTCAGGCTGACTGAAGTGGAGCACTTCTCAGGCAAAGACACCTGCTCGAAGATGCACCAGCTTCAGGTACTCTCAGGAAACATGGATCCATAGATTGGTCCGTGCAGAGAGAAATCTGATCTCTGTTTGTTTGTTTGTTTGCCGTCTGGGTAGTGTGGTTTGTGTTACAACAAGTGCAGATCTTTAACACCTAATATACAGGTTCAAATATCTGAAAGGCATTTCTGAGCTTTATTAACCAAATAGTAGGTCACTGAAAGTATGAGAAACAAGAGACCTATTGCAAAAATCCTCAAGAGTTAAATGAATGAATAATTGAATAAATGAATGAAGAAATAAATGAATTTTTATTTTTAAATGAGGAGGGGGGAATCAATTTCTTCACCCCAAAATCAAAATTAATACAGTTTAAATGAAGAACTTAAAAGTTCTTTTTAGGACAATTAATATTTCTCTGCCCTGTGCTCTTATTTTCTTTTTTTATAAGTCCAGACATTTGATGTTTTTAAAGAAATCAATAATAAATAAATAATAATCATAATAGTTGATGATGATGATAATAATAATTATATATAGTGCATCATAATGATAATCATCATAATAGTGATAACAATATTAGTAATGATTATGATGGCATTGATGATGATGATAATAATATAATAGTGATGATTATGATCATCATTATCATCATCATAATAATAATAATATTAGTAATAACAATAATAGTAACGGTGATATTAATGACTGTAATAATGATGATAGTCAATAATGATCATAAGTGAGATTATTATTATTGCGGTTGTTATATTAATAATATATAAATGTTTAAATTACAAATACAAATAAACACTTAAAAATAATTAATCATAGTTAATTTATGAAGAGTAATTTACTTTTTTTTTTTTTTTTATTCTCACTTTTTTTAATTTCTCATTACTAAGAAAATAACATTGCTGTCATAAAATTTTAGCGAAAACGTGCTTAATTGCTATTGAGATTTTAACTTTGCTAACTTTCGGACATTTTAATGATTCTAAACAGGCTTGATTATCTTTCTATTTAAAATGAGTTGTTCTATTTTGGGGTTTATCTATAGAACTTGCTATCAAGGAAAGATGTTGTACGTGCATGATGATTAAACGTGTTTGTGTATATCTATCTCTCAGGGGTTTCAAGAGGCGGTTGGAGAGAGTGCAGGTAAACTGAACGATTTACTCCAGCATGGAGAAGAGCTGATCCAAAGGAGCGAGCCGGCGGACGCCCAGGCCATCGAGAGCCAGCTGCAGGAACTCCTGCTCCACTGTACTCGTGTGTTTCAGGGCCTGGGCCGCCTGCACACACGCCTGCTCAGCATGAGACTGGTATATATCCATACTGCATGTGCACAAATGAGATTAAACTTTCTTCACACCTGGAATGAACTAAGATAAAGCCTGAAAGTCATCTCACAGTCTCTTTTGAACTTGTAATTCAATTGCTCCATTTATATTGGTCTGAAATCAAGGTGCGTATAATCATTTCAACTCATTTGCCACCCCGAATATTGGCCAACCAAGCACCTGACTGATTATATATCTGCACTAGCTTTTAGCTAATGTTTTTGGTCAATCCTCCAAACCATATGCACAATTGACTATGAAAACTTAAAAAGTCCCTTCTCTCCCCTGATAATTTTTTTTTTTTTTTGATAATTTAATTTGTGCCATCTCAAGTTCACTGTTGCTCAAGGCAGGGCTGTTGCATATTTCTGAAAATGATCCCAAGGGAAAGCTACTCAAGCATCCAACTTCATACGTTCTGGCAGGGGAGTCATGAATACCCCCCCTGAATAGCCTGAATTGTTGTCTTGTAGCCAAGCAGCCACTGTACAATACATGTACTGTCCATTTGAACAAGTTCCTTGTGTGAGCCTTTGTCTCTTTAGGTCCAAGTGGATGACGTTAAGACATGCTAAAAATCTAGCGTTCTTATGTTCTTTATGCTGTTGTCAGATATAGGATGTTTATAGAATCCCACACCAGATATCTCATGATGAATTGGCACAGTATATTTTCCATAGCTCTGAAAAAGCACACAGTGTCTATAATGTGTAGGCATTTCCCCCCCCTCACCCCAGTTCAGTTATTCTCAGAACTTTCAGAATGTTGTCACACTTAAAAATGAATTAATTGTATTGCATAAATAATTGTGTGATAGATGTGATATAATTAACTGCAAAATTATTTAATGTTAAGTTTTCACTTTTTACTCTGCAAGGATGCATTAAATTGATAATTAAAAAGTGACAGTAAAGATTTACATTATTTGTTTGAAATATATTTTTTTTGTAACAATATTCTTTTTATTCATCAAAGAATCCTGAAAAAAGGGAATGGTTTCCACAAAAATTAAGCATCACAACTGTTTTCAACATTATTAATAAGAGATATTTGAGCACCAAATCATCATACTAGAATGATTTCTGAGGAATCGTGTGACACTGAAGATGAGTAATGCTGCTGAAAATTCAGCTTCACAGGAAAAAATTACATTTATAAACTTTTAAAATAGATAACTTATTATTATTTGGAATTTCATTTTATTTTGTAATTCAAATGAACAAATACTGTTTTGCTGTATTTTTGATCGAACAAATGCAGCCTTGGTGAGCATAAGAAGCTTAAAGGACATTAAAAAAAACATATCTTCTTCCTTCTGAATAAATGCCTTTAAACTGAAATATAATTCTGAAAATGCAAGTGTTTTAAGAGGTTTAATTGTGTTATCCCAGGTTTTTGAAGAGGACTGGGCTCTGTGTGCCCCTGACTCTGGCTGTCCCTCTGAGAGTATGCTGGAGGATGAGAGTTTTTTAGAGCGCACCATGGCGCCTCAGTCTCAGGCCTGCCTTCCTCAATCCAGTCAAGATCACCAGGTTCTGGAGTGGGACCCTTCGGTGGATATTGGTCGGTCAATCTCCCGGGATGACACAGACTCGTCCTCCTTCAGTGCTGCTGCAGGTAGGGATTGCCCCTGTAAATACAATCCAACTTCATTTCCATTACCTGCAAATAAGGCCATGGGGATCTAGTGGTCTGCTACCTGACCTGAGCCAAACGTTCTCAGGCACGGGGTGGGTCCGGGCTTCAATTTAAAGCCTGTGCAGATGTCTATAATGGCAATCACAAAACTTCAGAGGTGTCAAGTCCAGGTTCAGAAAGTAAAATTCCTCCTCAGTATTTTGTTCCAATCACCTGGATTTGCTAATTAGCACAGTTTTTCAGCCAGGAGATAGAACTAATTAGTGAAATCAGCTGGCAGGACTTTTACTTTCTGACCCCTGGAATTGACACCTCTGCAAAACTTTAGGTGGTGATTTAATAGACAGGCAAATAATTGTGATTGGCTTTCAGTTTTTGTTTAATTCATCTACTGTGTAAGCTTGATATGATTATCTTGATGGGTAAAATGTTTATTTTTTAAGTTAAAACTATATCAAAATTATGTATAAAAATTTAAGAATAGAGTTTATCATCAATATATGCTGGAAACAATTATAGCAACCAATAATAACAGAATAACTGAGCATGAAAAGAAATGGAATGTCTGTTTACTTGAGTTAGAGATATAGATATTGGAGTATTTTCTTAAAGAGGTGCCATGTGTTATGTCATAAATGTTTTGCTAACTGTATTGTATTTTGTTTATTGATTTTTGATCAGTATTATTGATTAATTCTATTAATTTTGTTAGCTTTGTGTTTCTTTTCTATTTATACTCTGCTTTCCTGCAACACTATGAATGTGAGGATGATTGTGGTTGTGATTGTTGTATGAATGTATGGGGGAGTGATCGGGGTGGGTGGGGGGTTTGAAGCTTGTCTTGTTATTTTATTCTGTAAACAAGTAAATAATAATAAAAAAAAAACATTTAATTTTGCTATTTTCTTTTTTATTATTATTATTGTTTTTATATACACACATTTCTATATAGCTTTAAGTTTTAGTTTTAGTACTTTTGTATGTAAAAAAAATAAAAAAATTGAAATGGTGCATTGGCAATTAACTGAATTTTTCATTGTTATATTTTGTTACTGAATATTTTTTTAATAGTTTTAGTTAACACTGATGTACAGTACTGTTTTCTCTAAAGCTCTGTAAAAGCATTGCACAGGGCAGCAATTGTTTAATATATAATGTCATTTAATGTATTGTCTGTTGTTGCTGTTGGTGTTATAAATATTAGCATATTATGCAATAGAAATGTTGTGTGTAAAATTTTTAATTTATGACAGAAATATAGTACTAAGTGCATGCTAAAATAAAGTGAAACCGGATCACTTTGCATTCACGATACACATTAACACCTTGATTATACATTTGCGTGCATGTTGGGTAAACCACCGCAGGTGCTACAGAGACATTTATGCTTCACATGTGAATTGCAATAATCATGACTCCTAATGAGGACTGGAGGGTTTAATACTTTCCATAACCCTTTTTAATTTGTGAATGCTACACATTTCTAGTAGCTTATCACTTTAAAACAGAATTTAACTTTGACCTATCAGGAACATTTTCTTCCATCCTCTCAGGTGTGTCTTGCACAGATGAGCCAGCCAAATATCCTCTGAGGAGGAGAGTCTACAAGAGTCCTGTGGACTCGCATCCAGACAGGGCATCTGTCAGCTTCAAGCAGCCAGTAAGTCCATCTGACAGCTCCAACTTTGTTCTATAATTATTTGCATTATACTATACATTTAAACATAGCTGCTGATCCATTGGGTATTTCCATACATTTTCCATCTAGCAACTAAATGTAATTGAAATGCAAACAGCCATATTTGCATATTTGCAAAAAAAAAAAATTTCCATAGCCATTTTTGGCCTCCAACTAAAATGATCACATGGTGGTTGGTGTCTTTGTATGCAAGCATAGACATAAACACACATATGCTTGCATGTTGTAGCATGCAGGGGTATGTAACATGCAAATAGATGGTTACAGGTCTGAGTTAGATGGTATGTTTTTACTTATTGAGCTGGCTATAGAACACGTTAAGCCACCCTATTATTCTAGTGCATTGAAGTATATTACTTTCAATAGAAATGCATCTTAATGTATAGAAGCCAACCTTGATGGTAAAAATGGCTGTGAATAACATGCATCTGTGTATATCTTTAATGTAGGTGAATGCTGAACGTATTTGTGTTTTTCAGGGCGTTGAGAAGAGCTTAGAGCGTGCGGCCCCAGCCCATATGCCAGTGCCAGGTAAAGCTGTGGCTCCTGATTGGTCAGTGTCTCTGGTGCCATCCACTGAAGGCAGTGTCCCTCTCACCGCTTAATCATTCGATAATCATGGAAGAGCTGCTCTCAATTTGGCTTGTTTTCTAATATCCTTGAAAAAAAGCCAATAGCCACCTAAAACCTCATTTATAAGGTTCATGATGGGCAAAGATCTCAACTTTTGAGTCTCTGTATTGTGATTTGGCCCATTGTATCATATTCTATGCAGCAACTAGTTTTCAAATGTTATATGTGGTGCTTATATCCAGGGATTAGACATTTTTATGGTAAACGTCTAGTCTAATCTGCAGTCAACCAATTTTTTACATTATAGTCCTGATTTGTTTATGCTTTGCTAACATCTGTTTTGCATGTGTTTGTTTTTGATAGTCATCAGAGCCGGCAAGCCTCAGTACGCCAGACAATTTAAAACTTCCACACCTGAAACTAGGTCTTCTGAGCCATTGACCTTTGATCCCGACCGCATCAGCGCTTGGCTGGGCCAGACGCATCAACTTCGTTCTAAAGCCATCCAGACGGAGCATGTTTCACAGGTACACTTTGCTTGGAATCTATTGATCAAAAAAACCTGAAAGAACTATCACGATTTCCACAAAAACATTCAAATATCTTTTGAATGGAAGTGTATGTATACGTTTAAGCTTTTCTGTGAGTAATGCTACTCATTACACTGTCTGTCAAAAATGGTTTAATGGCTCTCGTAGATTGCTTTTGGCATTAGCTTGATGTCAATATTATTGAATTTTTTTTTTGTTGCAAAGTAGCTGTGTTAATACCAGTGGTATATCAGTGTCACTTATTTATAGGCAATAAATGGCCAGCTGCTGCTGCTCATGTGTTTATAATGAATTGCAGCTCATAAAATCAGTCTTTGGCCTTTAAATACATTTAGTTGTCATTTATACAGGCATTAACTTTAAATAATTATATAAAATCATTGAACTTTTCATCAATGGTAGGACAGACTCACTAAGTGATGGGTGTTGAATATGAATTTTACACATCACCCAAGTTGTAGCTATTGATATTTAACAGGTAAATAATCCTATATGAATTATTATCCAGTGGGGTCCAAAAGTCTGAGACTGCAATAAAAAAAAGGTCTTTCTTTTTTTTAAAAACCTAAAACATATATATACATATATATTTATATATATTTTTTCTTTTTTTTTTTTCTAATGGATAAAAAAAGGATAAATGGTATTAAATCACAAAATTGCACTAGTGGACTTCTGAGACCCCATTGTATGTTCATCCCACACTGCATGGTTCAGTATTCATAACTTGCTGATTTTGTTCTGGATTTGATATCTGCTTCATTAGTTTACATATTTAGTGCTGCAGAATGAATGCTCGGTGCAATTGTGAATGGAGAAATTTTTGCCAAATCTCATTAAGACAAGACACAGCAGTCACAGTGCACGTTATAACAGTCTCGACTCTGTAATGGTCATCATGCTGCTTTTCCACCTCACAATGACTTGCTGAAGATCTGTTTACTGCCTCAATGTGGTTTTCATATTAGGGCTGCACCATATAGGTATATATAGTGTGCATATATATTATATTAAATATTTAAGTGTGCATCCACAATAGTCACATCGCTGGATGTAATTGTGTGCTGTTAAGTATAGGATTGTAATTGATCCGTACAGAGCAGGCACCAAGGTTCGAAATGCATGTAATTCACGGATTAATTGCAAAGTTTAACCATCATACTGCGAAAGTTAATTATTTGCATGTTTAAGGTCCTGACTATTTAAACATCCAAGCGATTTTAAACAATTCTAGCGCAAGACGTGAAAGAACTCAATTTGGAACTCTTGCGCTGTTTTCTGTGCGCGCACACACAGCAGCACAGACGGTACGCGAACACAGAATCACGTTCTCTTCCGCATCTAATTGTGCTTGTCAATCCACATGTCGATGAGTATCCTCGTAAACGCATTCGCTTTGGCTAACATGAACGTAAACCATGGAGAAATAAAACAAATGCATATCATTATATTGGATCGGTGCGTATCATTATATTGGATCCGTGCATTTGTCTTAAAGTGACAGCAGCCTAATATTCCTGCTGCTGTCTGTCATTAATGTTAATCAACAAAATACAAAGAGAAAATCACTTTTGCTATTTTAACAAAGATTAACTATATTTAATTTGTACAGTGAAGACTATGCAGTATTAATATACATTTGATTCAATTTCTGAACCTGAAAAACAAAGCACTGTTTATTTCATTTGTATCAGTTTGTTGTATTGTATTTATCTATGCTTGTAATTTATTTATCTATGAAGATTCACTCTCCTTCAAATCGTTCTAGAATGATTCGTTCTTTCCAAATAGAGCTATTCAAGTCATCTAGTGAAATTGTTTATCACATATTGCGCAGGCCCAGTTCATATCTTTAATCATAAATCCATAATATTTATCAATCTTTCTGTGGGAGAAAAAAGCCTATTTTAGGGACATCATAAAAATAAATGTATACAAGGAATATATGAGGCACACATTATTCAGCCGTGCTGCTAATTAATCCATCTCGAATTAATCTGTACCATCTCGACTTAAAGAGCTCAATGCTTCCTTTAGAGAGGGAAGGGGGAAGTTGGTTTCTGGGAAAGAGAATCCTCTGCACTGATGCAAAGGCCGATTTGCCTGCTGAAGCCTTGGAAAAACCTTGATGAGAGAGAGGGACCATTTCCATTTCAAAGAGCCTCTTGTAATTTCTCAGTGCTTATGGCTAATTGGCAGCTTTACAGGGAAGGGAAAAAGACCAGCCGCTCTAACTGGCTCTTTAATGGCAGCCGTAATTGTAGGCACAAACATAGTGGGGAACTGGCACTGCCAAAGGGCCAAGAGCGCCTGTGTAATGTGTTACACGAAAAGGTAAAGGCAGCGTATCTGTTGGTCCCATTAAAGGATTCAAAGAATGAGAGCAAATGAGAAAAACAAGAGTGCACAAAAAGACAGAGCCGCCTTGAACCTCATTAGTTAATGGAGCTCGTCTCTTTCGATTTACAAGCGCCTTTTGTAGCACAGCAAAGCTGTCACATGTAGTGTAAACTGTGCTGTCCGCTCTTTGGCAATCAAAAGTGTTTGTTGCTTCTGTGAATCTTTATAGCCTCGCTCCAGTTTTTCATCTCTGCCTTCCGGAAAGATGGAGGAGGAGGGAGTTGAGTATCAGGAGAACGTGCTTCCCCAGAGATGCCCCCACCCACAGCAAACTCTGCACACGTGCTACAACCCCTGCCCGTCCCTGTCATGTGACTTCCAGCATCACTATTACCAATGTCACGAAGACCCACAGGTATATATCCCTCGTGCAGACACTTACGCCCCAAACATCCTCACACAGTAGCTTCAAATGTGTTACAAACTACTTTTGTGGTCACCTAAGGTTTGCGAATTGAAGCCAGGTCTGTTAATGTGTAGCGAATGTGGCGCCTTGCGTGATTTTTATTATGTGATTTTACACCTCGACACACCCCACACATAATTGCACTTGTAATGTGTGCCAGTGCCAAAGAGCTGGTAAACAATAGAGTCCCTGCAGGGCTTTGTTAATCTCAAGCTATTATCGTCTTATCCCTTTCTGTCACTAGAGGCAGCAGGAGAGACTTTCTTTCCCCGACTCATTGGAGCACAACACCTGTACAAAGTCGAGTCGGTGAGAAACTCTTTGATTTGATATGGTTGGCACTAATGTGTTTTGTTGTGATAAACTGTACCTTGATTTTTTTTTTTTTTCTCTCTGAACAGCTGGAAAAATTGGCATCAGAAATGCACTAGCATTCAAAAGTTTAAAATACTTTTATTCAACTAGTATGCATTATGTTAATCAAAAGTGACAGAAAAGGCATTTTATAATGTTACAAAAGATTTCTATTTTAAATAAATGTGGTTATTTTGAACTTTCTACTCAAAGAATCATGAAAACGAAATTGATCACGTTTCCACAAAAACAAAAAATATTAAGCGGCGCAACTGTTTACAACATTTATTAAAAACTAAATGTTTCTTGAGCACCAAATCAGTGTATTAGAATGATTTCTGAAGGATCATGTGACACTGAAGACGAGTAATGATGCTGAAAATTCAGCTTTTTTTAAAAAATTGTATAAAGAAAAAATAATAATATTTCACATTATTACTATATTTTTTTTTTAAATAAATGCCGCCTTGGTGAGCATAACAGATTCTTTCAAAAACATTGAAAACCCCCGAGCTTTTGAATGATAGTGAATTTCGCTGTCTGTATGTAAATCTAAAGGGAAAGTTCACTTAGAAATGAAAACTGTCATAATTTACTCTTTCTAAATTCTAAAATTGCCTTTCTAAACCTGGACTAAAATATTTTTGGGAAAAAGTCTTATAATCCAAAAAAAAAAAAAAAATCTCCAATTTTACCTCACCAATGCATACCAAGCTTAAATTAAAATTGATTTATGCTCCTGGTGGGTCATTCTCTTGATCCAGTCCTAATTAAACACACCTGAACCAGCTAATCAAAGTCTTTTGAATTGCTAGAAACTCCCAGGCACAAGTGTTGGGGCAGGTTGGAGCTAAAGTCTTGGGAAATTGGCCCTCCATAAAGCAGGATGGGGCACAGCTGATTTATGCCAACTATCACCATAGCGGAGACCTGTAGGCAGTCTCTTTCTTCTGTTAATGCTGAAAAATGTCTTTTTATCATATATTTTTCTGTTTCCAGTGGCCCTATTAAACCGAAGACCTCTACTAGCAGCCTATGGCAAAGAGGCCCTTGGCAGTTGTGGCCCCTGAGTTTTTTTGTCATCCTATTTGCCCTCCTGCTTTCTGTGATGATCTGGTACCTCATTTCAGTCCATGATACCTCATGTCATCGGTCCAATACCCTGACCCACTCATTTCACCTGGCCCTATATTATAAAGGACCCCCTCCCACCTGAGGACGCAAGCTGCGATTATTACAGTAACGACAAAGAGTTTAATAAGCACATATGGGATTGTTTTCAGGGTTTCCCTTAATTTTTTTTTTCTTCTTCCCAGAATGAAAGCATGTGTTACATGAAAATGGAATGGGTCTGAAAGTTTTGCTATATGTTTGGCTGCATGGCCAGCACATTGGTCATAGATTATACAAGACCATCTTTAGGCACTGTCCACATGCTTTAAATATGGTTGGACTCAAGGCCATCAAAGCCTGTGAGTGCAAACCCATGTAACAAGTGCACTTAATTCTGCTCTGACACTAATTTTCTCACAATCATTTATAATGAATAGTATAAAATTGAAATGATTTGACAGCTCTGGAAGCATCACTATTTAAAACTGCCTTGTTTACTTGATTTTTTTTTTTTTTGACTGACAGATTAACAAACCTATAAATAATGGTTGGCCAATAAATGCTTAGAGGCAGATTATGACTGGTGTGTGTGAGAAGCATTTGCTTCAAGAATTTTTGTTTAAAAAATATTGCTGAAAATGTTGTAGTTAAAGACAATTTTGTACATAGAGAGAATGTAACTGAACACAATGCACAATATCTGATCAAGAACCACTATATTGTATGCTGTAATCACTGTAGAATTTTTAAAATGGACATTCTGCACTGTATTTAATATATTGCATCAGTCCAATGAAGAAGACTCAACCAGGCTTTAAAGCAAATCCTTGTCCACATCAAGGATCACTTTTGCACTGTTATCCATTTTTTATGACTTCTAAAATAAAAGAGATGAGCGAAAACAAGTGGTTGGCTGTGGATGGTGACACTGGAATGGAATGAGTGTGGAGTGATACGCCGTGTGATTCTCATTGGGGGGGAAGCAGTCAGTGCCTTTCTCTGTGTATCTGGCTTGGTGGACTTGCTGAAAGAAGGTTTTGTGCTGCTGCCAGGGAAGAACACACAAAAAGATTATGAAAGAATGTTTCAAATTCAATTAGCACACAAATGATCTTAGCTGGAAATGTCTGCAGATGGCCTTTCAACTTCATCTCTCTCTGTTCAGATCTCTTGGGAGTTCTGTAGTCAACACTGCAGAAAACCAAGTGTTCTGTGCATGCAAGCAAGCCTGTCTTTTGTTTGATGATGAGTTTATTTACTTGGCAGGAGCAAAAGCGAAGACTGAAATTGAACCATATACCTCTGCAAGCCTAGAGCCCATAAACCCCAAGCAAATAAATTCTAGTATCCACCTGAGGACGACATGAACAAACAGGGAGGAGTTCCTAGTAATAAAACCTTTAGAGGAAATAGCCTTTTCTGAACTCTGCCGAAGCATTTAAGGTCAGTGCTGCTGTTACAACATTGGTAATTGCTGATATAAAGAGCGTTTGGATTGGGTGGAAAAGGGATTGTGCGGTAATAGTTCCTATGAAAGATGGCAGAGGAGATGGCTTTTAAATAAAAGATGAATAAAAATTGGGCTGCACAATTTGCATGATCCTGAACCAAATGCATTTTTTATTTATTTATTTATTTTTAATGAATGTAAATGCATTTTAATTTTGGCTTTTAACGCACCAGTATCCGTTATATATGGGATTACAAATTGACAGCAGATGTGTATCAGAAAATTTAAAAAATGTGAGTTGGGACAACCTGACTCTGATTAGGCAGCATCACTAACTCAGTTTTGCGATGGTTACTCTGAATTAATATGATCCCACTGACCACAACAGGCCTTGCTTATGTCATGGGAATTGCCACGCTTGAGAACAGAGAGAGCATTTTGTTTTTGTACCATTCAGCTGAAATGTGGCCGAACTAATCCTGAAGGCCCAGCCATTAGAATTCCTGTGTATTTCAGAATGTTAGTAACACAACACCAATAACCATTATAATGCTGTAAACACCATAGCATACATTACCTGACAAAAGTTTGGAAATATTAAAATTTTTGGTTGCTCTTTATTTTTCAGTTTGTGCACTTACATGTTCTTACAGTGTACTTGCTTATAAGTACTAGGTAATATAAGGTAACTATGTGGGGTATAGGTTCAGAGTTAGTACCTAGTTATTACCCAGTTGTTGCAACTCGGTACATACTTAGTATTATATATATGAATATACACTCACCTAAAGGATTATTAGGAACACCTGTTCAATTTCTCATTAATGCAATTATCTAATCAACCAATCACATGGCAGTTGCTTCAACGCATTTAGGGGTGTGGTCCTGGTCAAGACAATCTCCTGAACTCCAAACTGAATGTCAGAATGGGAAAGATAGGTGATTTAAGCAATTTTGAGCGTGGCATGGTTGTTGGTGCCAGACGGGCCGGTCTGAGTATTTCACAATCTCCTCAGTTACTGGGAATTTCACGCAAACCATTTCTAGGGTTTACAAAGAATGGTGTGAAAAGGGAAAAACATCCAGTATGCGGCAGTCCTGTGGGCGAAAATGTTGATGCTAGAGGTCAGAGGAGAATGTGCCGACTGATTCAAGCTGATAGAAGAGCAACTTTGACTGAAATAACCACTCGTTACAACCGAGGTATGCAGCAAAGCATTTGTGAAGCCACAACACGCACAACCTTGAGGCGGATGGGCTACAACAGCAGAACACCCCACCGGGTACCACTCATCTCCACTACAAATAGGAAAAAGAGGCTACAATTTGCAAGAGCTCACCAAAAATGGACAGTTGAAGACTGGAAAAATGTTGCCTGGTCTGATGAGTCTCGATTTCTGTTGAGACATTCAGATGGTAGAGTCAGAATTTGGTGTAAGCAGAATGAGAACATGGATCCATCATGCCTTGTTACCACTGTGCAGGCTGGTGGTGGTGGTGTAATGGTGCGGGGGATGTTTTCTTGGCACACTTTAGGCCCCTTAGTGCCAATTGGGCATCGTTTAAATGCCACGGCCTACCTGAGCATTGTTTCTGACCATGTCCATCCCTTTATGGCCACCAATAGAGCATCTTTGGGATGTGGTGGAACGGGAGCTTCGTGCCCTGGATGTGCATCCCACAAATCTCCATCAACTGCAAGATGCTATCCTATCAATATGGGCCAACATTTCTAAAGAATGCTTTCAGCACCTTGTTGAATCAATGCCAAGTAGAATTAAGGCAGTTCTGAAGGCGAAAGGGGGTCAAACACAGTATTAGTATGGTGTTCCTAATAATCCTTTAGGTGAGTGTATATCGTAATGTATTCCTGTGAAGTCAAAGCTGAATTTCCAGCATCATTACTCCAGTCTTCAGCCTCAAATGTTCCTTCAGAAAAATCTGATTATAAATATTCAAATATATACATTTTTCTTAACTGATAGAGAGCTTTTAAATAAATTAAATCTATTTGTTTATAATTTTTTCAATGCTATATTTTGGTCACTGGTCACCCTTACTAAATATGCAATTTCTTACTGTATATATTTAGAAATGTCACTGCCAAGTTTTTGTTTCCATTGCAATGTCCAGTTTAATGTACGAATAATCTCATACAGAAAACATCTGTGTGGCTCATTTGTTCATTGCATGACTCGTTGATTATTCCCGATGTGAGATTCAGACATCAGAACTATGTCTGCCACACATTTCATGCCCCGCTTGATGGACAGAAGTTTCAATCCCACCTTGCACCAAAGCTTTTTTGATCAATACTAAAAGTAGCATTTCACAATTATTATTATCTGTTGTTTTCAAATACCATTTCTGTGTCCTGCCAACACAAGTGGGCAAAGGTACTCAAGTGACTTAATGAGATAGCATAGAGTTAATCAACAGGATAGGGCACCATTGGCTGGGACCTTGGCAAACCACCACCAACCCCCTCCCACACAGCAACACCAGTGATTGAGATCGACAGGCTGTCTGCTAATAAAGAGATTACATGGAAATCCCTCTGAAGCCAGCACTTCAGGACAGCGCTCGTTTGGATATCTAGAACAGCTGCACCTCAAATATTGTCCATGCGTGAAGTTCACGTTACGTTTAGGCCGTAAGGGACACATTAACCAATCAGCACTATACTATAAAAGGTCACTGAATAGTGCAGCTTGTCGGAGCTGTCCACTGGGGCAGTGGGATGAAAGATCTAAACTTGCTTAATCGACAAATGTCTCACAAATGAATAGCTGTCATGCGCAAAAATTGCTTGTGAAGTTTGCATTGCACCTTACTCAAAAAATGGCAATTTAAAGATATAGTCCACCCAAAAATGTAAGTCATTTACTCACCCTCATGTTGTTCGAATTACTTTCTTCAGTGGAACAAAAAAAGATAGCCTATACATATTTGGCCATACATTGAAAGTCAATGGGGTCAAAATCAACATGTCTCTATATTTTTCAACATTTGTGCTCCTTTGTGAATTTTTTTTTATACAGGCCTGGAACGATGTGAGGGTGAGCAAATGACAAAATTTTCATTTTGAGGGGATCAATCCCTTTAAAGTTGCATTGAAATTGAAGTAGTATCAGATATTTTCTTCTGTATTGTGACATACATGCGAATGTAAAGGATTATCGGAAAAAAAAAAGGAGGTCAGGGAGTTGGGGGCTACGTCTGAAATCGCATACCCTCTTGAGTAGGTACTTATTTTGAATAAGCAATTACTTCACAACAGCTAAAAAAAGTATGTTGTATATATTATGAATGTAATCTGGACGTACTAACTTCGCCATGTTGCCCTTATCACGTGAACTACCAGCGTCAGTTGTCACGTCACTGCTATTCACAAATCCTCTCCCGTAGCCTCATGGGATAGTAAAGTGTCCATTGTATGCACACTTCAGAATCTTGCCAGAAGTAGGTCATCAACATTCGCTAATAGCTGAGGATGAGGGTGTTGCAGATGAAAACTAGTTTGCAGGGGCGGGTTTTATTGGAAAAGTCCTGCATACGTCACCAAAGAGATTTCACTTGAAGATCCAGTTACAATATGACATTTTGATTAAACATTACGGGGTGAAAATGTAAAAAAAGAAGAAGAAAGAAACATGCACGGATTAATTGTTCAAAATAAAATCTATAATATCTAGACGCCGACGGGGTAAATTTTAATTTCATGCTGACTTAAAGCACAAAACCACTTTCAGTTTTTCAGTGAATGCTATGATATTGCTTCATCATCATCATCTGAACAGCAGCAGCCCTAGCAAGGCCAGGTCTTGATTTGGACTAGATCATGCTTGATGTTATCTCCCCTTACAGGAGCTGATGGATGTTTTGTGCCGGTGAGGAAATAAATAGGGAGGTGAACAGCCAAAAAGAAAATGCTCATTCCTCCAAAGTTCTCCTGTATACAGGTTGCAGAGAAGTGAAGTATGCCAGAGCAATCTATTTCACATGCTGAAGCTGAAACCTAATTACACAGATTAATGTCCCATGGAAGGTGCCATTACCTAAATAGCCTCCTTAAAAAAGGAGGAGACATTGCTTCAGCCCAAATATGCGGTTTAAATGCTGATGGATCCTTCAAATCTAGATTTGAATATGCACGTCCTGACTTTCTTCAGTCTGCTGCTGGAGTAAGATTTTGTGCAGCCTTTAATTCCCCCTCTACAGACACTTCACTCGACAATGACAGTAAGCCTGGATAAGTCCTCGCCCTGCCTTCTCCAACGTGAAATATTTAACCAGGGCTGCCAGTAGCACAGCAAAAGGCTAAACTTATCACTTAATACCGATTCCGTTCCCTTGCACATCTTACCTGTTTAGTGTGCAAAGCCTGGATTGATTAAACTGCTTTTACTTCCCAGGTTAACCTTTAGGCACCCAGCATTGCGGCCGCGGGGGTACTTATCACTTCTGATCCCGGTTACAGCTGCGTGCGGAAGCACGTGCTGGTCAGTCCCGCCACGACACCGGCTTCTTAAAATAAGACCTCGGTTGTGGTGGTGGATGAGAGAGCGGGAAATGGAGTTGACAGTCAGAGCCGTGAGCTTGACGCGGCCTTCGGTTGAATCTGTCAGAGCAGAAGCACCCCACCCCCATCTTCACCCCTCTGCTCACACACAACCACATGCTGTCGCGAGGCATTAGCGTGTCAGAAATACACACACACTTGCTCCTTCCATCCCACCTGAAGCCTGGGCATTTCTCAACCGCGTTGCGACATCTTCCCAGTTCCCATCCCCACGCTTGAGCCTACGTGACGTCAGATGTGCATTTACAGGCTTAGTTGCAGGTTTTTGTGGGCTGTTGAGAGAAGTATGACGCATCTATTTCCACACAGTTATGACCAAAACATGCCATAACTGAATACAATGGGAATACAATTTGTTTTCGAGGAATTCCTGTTTATTTTGCTCACAAGAGTTGACCTTCAGACATTTCTGCTACTGGTATGGTTGTGTTCCTGACATTAAGATACTGGTCAGAAAAAAGCTCTGAAATGAATTCACTCATTAGCTATTAATTTATCACAGTTTATTTATTTGTTTATCTTTCACAATTTATTTATGACTTTTCATACACAGTGTAGGAATTGCATTGTGTTAAAAACTATTTATATATCACGCACATAATAAAAAGTAAAAAATAATTAAAATGGGTTAAAATTAATGAAAAGAAGAAAAAATAACACTATAAATAATATAGCCTAGTAACATTGCTCAGTCCATTTATAGCCTACAACTGCCAAATGATCTACCATCTTTGAAGTGCAGTGAAAATCAGACAAACACGGTCTTTTAAACATCCACACGTAGACCTCTCTTCATGTGATCAAGTGAATGTGAGCATTAAAGAGATGCAAGTTATAGCATCTGCATCGCCACATACACAGTCATAACAGAGTTACTTTATGTCCTGTCAAAATAATCCCCTGTTATCCTGCTATTTATAGGTCGCTCCTTTTCAACTGACCAATCCCTTATGCTCCTCCCCTTCGCTTGAATGAGGATGATTTTACTATGACTCTTTAATCCTCCAGTGTCGATCAGTTGCGCCGTGAACCCGACCGAGACTGAATGTCTGACTCCCTGATGCCTCCAGACAGATGTGGCATCCTCCATGAGGAAATTAAAGCTCAATGAAGGAGAACAGAATTCTCTTGCAGATGCTCAATCGTATGAAATATTCATCACAGAGCAATGCATTTCCAGTGGAACGCGTATATTATTCTAGCCTTGGGGCAAACTGTGTCCAATATTTTGAACAGGGTCACAATAAAACACAATTTTGGCCTTGGCACAGTTCTAAATATTCCATTTTATCCCTTAGCATATGCTTTAAGGTCTCAAGACCATTCTGGGATGCAGACACTTGCATTTATCTTTCTTACTGTCCAGTTGCATCAACCCAATGTGCACACGGGCCTTTGTTCTGATTCCCCAACAATTAGCTTCAGATAATGAGGTCAGTTTGTTCACATTTCTATTTGTGGAGCCTTTTCATTTGAAATGAGTTGTAGGGGAGTGTGTAACACAGGGTGAGATGTAACACCATCAGTTTAACCAATTAGAAATTAGCTTTGGGTGACATCACTATCATCCACCAGCCTCATCAGATGACAGTAGAAACATCTCTCCATTTTTATTTATTTGAAATTTCTTTCTATTTTTAACCCAAGTAACTTAATGCACTAAATTTTAAAATGCCCATGTTTTTTTCATTGGTTTTACATTCCACCCTACTATAGATTTTTATATAGGCCTACTTCAATTTAGCAGAAAAATATGAAATATTACTACATTAAAGTGTAAGACAAATAGCAAAAGCAGTGTGTTCCAGACGTTAAAACTGAATGTTACAACACCCTCCAATGTCCCCGAGCGCTAGATCTGTTGCCCTACATCATGGGGTACAGAAACAATCTGCGGACCTACCGCAGCCAATCTGAATGGTAGTGATGCAACATCACCACATTTCACGCAAATCAGGGGAAGTGGTGGCTGAAATTAAAGTTACCATCTCAACCCCGTACTGTAACCCTCTTAGTGTTGGGGGCGGGTGTATGTGGTGGTGGTGGCAGGGTGGGGGTGGTCTCCCTGGTTGCTAAGGGCAACAGGGTGAGATAGATGGAGCCGCAGCTGCGCGTCTGTTAATACCAGCGCTCGACCTTCCACGTCCCCGCGCGCAATTCTCCACACACTCACACGCACACTGATCTCTCTTCAGTCAAGGCATGAGGATGCGAGCAGGGATTTAGTTTCAGTGTCTTTTCCAGTCTGGAGCAGATTATTACCTTTCCTCCAGCACACGGGAAGGATTTACACACGAGAAACAAGGTTTGCAGACTCTTTTCTTAGTTATACTTTTTTGTGTGTATAATTTTAAGTATTTCTGTCGTGCACAACTTCATTTTGTATGCTAGATCTGATTACCTTTGTTTATTGTGTCAAAATACAAACGTATTGTTTAAAATTCTTCGGCTATGCAATGTGCAATGGACATTAAGGAAGTGCAGAGATTTAGATGGAAAGGACAATAGGCGCGCAATGACTGCGCCCTGGATTTGAATTCGTAGGCATGGTGAAATTAAGCATTTGGTTCAACGAATCCGTTTCCAGCTTGTCTTGCTTTGTGTTTATGTTTATGAATAAGGACATCTGGTTCACAATTGCGTGTTTGCTCAAGCAACTGTTACGTGTTCATTCATTCATGCGATCAACTTCGCCAAACGTGCCAGACTGTCCTCTCGCATATTATTATCAGACGCACTCAAGTGTGAATTTGCTCTAAACTGCGCTCAGTCTGTGGTGAATGTATCAATGAAATGCCCTTTAATGAAACAAAAACATTTTAGTCGCTAAACTGGATACCAACGAGATATCGAGAATAAAAGAAGCATGGCTTTACCACAATAGACTGAATGCGCGCGCGCTTGTGTGTGTATGGCGCGCAGGTTGTTGTTTTCCCGCTGCATGATGATTTCATAATTCCCACATCACACATTTACACGGTGACAGACATGTTGCTGATTACTGGAAGCTTCGCGAATCTAAACATTTTTAATTATTCACGAACTATTGTAGGGTCCTATAAATTGGTGATCCGAGTCAAGTGGCATGAATGAGTATTGTTCAGCATGTTTTCCAGACACAACAGAAGTAGGATGTCTCCTTGAGTCTTTTCGATGCATTTTTGGCAAATAATGTACTACTCGCGCAACCCCTTCAATTAAAATAACTTGGGTGATGTTGATATCAACGCATTTTTACAAAATGGAGGAGATGGTTAGGGACGCATTAGCAATGCAAATGACGTTTTGAAGAGCACTGGCACCTGCTGTCTCAAGCATTTGCATTGGCTTTTCCGTCGTTTCTCATTAGAATTAGGTTCTACTTCTGCAAAGCAAGGTTTGAGCCCACATTAGGGCTTTATCAAGGGAGCTTCTCCAAGTCTCTTCTCTTGCGTTTGCATAACAAAGGGGAAGGGTTTTGTTCATGAAAAGAGGGGACAAAACCGTCAAGCCTCAATTGTCCAAGTGTCAGTCGGATGGGCAAGCAGGGTCTTGTGTCCCATCAGTAAACAGTCTCAGTCACGGCAAAATCCAATTAAGCCATGTTCTTTCCATCAGGCTTTTCACAAGGCAAAGAATATTGCTTTTATTTTTTATGTTACTGTACTAATTTTACGGTGCATACAGTCATATGGTTCTTTGAATAAATCAATTATGTAACTATGTCACATGTGGTTCACCTCTAGCATCTTAGACCAAATATACAATGTAAAACAATTTCAAATTATCAAGTGGGTCATTCAGAGGAAGCATTAAATTGCTTTAAGCATCAAGAAAGCTTGACGTAATATCATTTTTGTAATCACAAAAGAATCCTCTGTGTAGAAACAAAACCAGCCCCAGTGTTAAGCGACATGAGTTGACCCAGGGTGAAGAGTTTAGAGGTTTATAAGATCATAAATTTTTTTTATATGGGCTTAATAAGCTAAATTGTAGAACTAAGATACATAAGTTTCAAGCATTGTAAAAAACATTTCTCATATGCTGATATATACAGCCAATTTAAAACTGATTGTTGTCTCCTCTCCTTCTAGCTTTGAGGTCCATCTTCTCCACACGGAATATGATGCAGAATTGCCTAACTCTTATGGAAATACGTTGGATAGGAACACTCTCAGAGCTGTTGGCTGATCATCAATGAACTCAGTTCCATAAAGAACAGAAGGAAATAAGTATTTTTTTCAGTGAGAAATTCCTGATAGTTGGAGATTTTGTTTTCGGATATGGCGGCAACTGAGGCTACTGCAGAGCCTGTCCAAGCAGACATTGTTGAAAATAAAGCTGAGGTGGAAACCACAAAGCCAGACCCAGCTTCAACAGAGGAAGCCCCAGCTTCAACAGAGGAAACGCAGCCTACTACCGAGGCACCGCCAAGCACAGAGCACCCAGCTGATAGCAAATCCAAACCAGCCTCTGAGAAAATATGGGACTCTTTTTTAAATAAAAGTGGGCTTGGAAAAGTAATGGGAGGGAAGAAGAAGAAGGAGCAGCATACAGGAGCTGAGGATACTACAGGCGAGGAGCAGGATAAGGTCTCCAATCAGAATGATCAAGGGGATACTGCAGGCCCTAAAGAACAGGAATCTAGTCAGCCAGCAGAAGCTAACGAGGCTGCAGCTGATGGGCAGACTATTGAAAAAGCCCCAGAAAATGAGGAGGCTTCCCAAGAACAAAAGGCATCTGGTGCCAAGCCAAAGCAAGGAGATAAGTCCAGTGTCAGAGACTTCATCCGCAATCCTGTCGCTAAAATCTTCTCACACAAAAGCACAGACAAAAAGGATGGTACAGGGGGGCTTCAAAAACATGACAAGGTTCGGTCGAAATCACTAGACAGACTAGAGGATGCTGACGCCAGCACAACTGTGGCTGACCAAACAGAGGAGCCTCCGACCACAGACGAGCCAGACAAGTCTAACCCTCAAACCACAAAAAACATGAAACGCTGGCACTCTTTTAAGAAACTTATGGCTCAAAAAAGTCACAAGAAAAGCACAGATGAGTCCAAGGATGCCGAGGGGGCAGATGGAACAAGTGCAGATGGAGCAGGAGACACTGGGACATTGGATTCCACAACAAAGTCAGAGCAATCTGGGCAAAAAAGGTGGAAATTGAAGAGATCTTGGACATTCCAAGGTCTGAAGAGAGATTCATCAGTTGTTGGAATCCACAAACCAAAGGACAAAGACTCTTCAGATGTAAAAGATGAAAATGACCCAGAGGCAGAACAGGGGATGGAAGATGTAAAGGTAGCCATTGACGTAGAAACACAGGAGAAGACTAATGCTGACGTTGATGAGGAGAAAGGAGCAACTGCTACTACACAGCATGCAAAATCTGTGGACCAGCATGCAAATGAGATCTGGACTTCTTTCAAAAAACGAGTTATTCCCAAATCAAAGAAGGCAGCTGACACTGGTGGAGTAGAGGAGGAAGCAGCGGGTGAGCACGAGCAGACTGATGAACCACAGGCGGGTAAAGACTCAGGCAAGTCGGCCAAGGCAAAAAGGACACACTTCAACCGTGCTGTGTCACTAAAGAACTTCATACTGCGAAAGGGGAAGAGTACCAGCATGGACATGGGGGAGGGTACAACAGCCCAGAAAGATGGCGATGATACTGCTGAGAGTGAGGCTAAAGACATGGATGGCCTTGATGATGCAGCTGGGTCTACCGATGTCCCACAGACTGGATCAGAGGAGCAGACTGTGGCTCAGAGTGAGAGCAATAATGAAGCTCAGGTGGCAGGCGAGCACAAGAGTTCTGATGGAGAGGAGAGGTCCCACACTAGCGCACCATCTGGTCAGCCATCAGACAAGCCTCATGCAGCAGATCCAGCACCAGAGGGTGGAGGCCAGGCAGAGCCAAAAGCCAATGGTGAGAATGGATGTTCGGATGCTACATCAGAGGACACCGCAGCACACAATCATGAATCAACAACCCAGAATGATGTGAAGGATGAGGAGACCAACCAGGAGACCATAAACTCTAGTGGCAAAACTTGTCCGAAGGATGGGAAAATCCTAAATCAAGACGGGAAGTGCGATACTGTCAATGCAGTTGTCCAAAGCGGTGAGTGTCAAGCCCCAATTGACTCGAGAGATCTACAGCAAAATGGAAATGACAAAGCTGAGTCTAAAGTAGGACTAGGTACTAGTGTTGAGGTAGAGACCAGGGGGGATGGGGCCCCTCAATGTGGAGGGTTCCTTTCTGGGTCAGCAAAGACCAATGCAGATGAACAAGAGGAGGCCTTGAAGAGGATGTTCTATGAGGTTGCAGCTTCCATCGTGCGTGCAGTTGTATCCTCAGCCACTGAACAGTTAGCCAAGGAGAAGAAACCTTCGGACAGTAGTTTGCAGTGTTTCCAGCCTGAAAATAATAGCAGTTATACAGATATTGATGTCAGTTACTGTCACAGAGAAGTTACTTTAAATCAGGGATCCCTGTATTGATCCTCAGCATCTGTGTTTGTGGGGAACATGTTCTGGTGTTGTGGACACATGTCAAAAAGTTATTGTTATATTCCATCACCCCTTTAAAAAGTTGTGAATTGTAGGGTCAGTGAATTCAAAGGAAGATACAGGTGCTTTAATTGAGCTGTTGTGAAGTTACCCAAAGTACCAGTTTGTGTATTTTCAGGAAGTATTCTCTACCTATAATAATTTATTAAATGAAAAATTATAGCATGTCTCAATGTTAATGTGGACCCAATAATAATTAATTGGTCTTGAGGTTGAGGATTTTCACATGAAGTTGTGTAGTGTTTGCTGTTCTGTATTATAAAGTTCACAAAATGTGTTTTGGTGAACCTAAATGACCTCTTCTCTGTGACAAAAATGTGTGAATAATTAAATATTAAAATTAAAGTTTTAAATGTAGACATATATTGTAATATATTCTGAAATCTCTTCTGTTATTATTTACCAGAAAAAAAGGCGGGAAACGTGTGACGCCACACAAAGAGGATTAGATCTGCATGGGATTCGTTCAGCGAGGAGCTTTGCCCCCCTCCCCCCAAAATATGGAGTAATCACATGTTTACGCCACGATTCACCATGGTGAGAGATGCAATCCACATAGTTAAAAAAAAATCTTGAAAAGCAATAATTCAGAACCATCAATCAGTGCAGTTCTTGCTACCATTCCATTATTGTAAATGTTTTGCCTGTCTACTAGTGAGATTTTATATTGTCATAAATGACGTTCCTTTGAAATGTTAATCTCAGTGATCACAAAGTACCGTGATCAAAAAGACTGTTAGTTTTATATTAATTGCCATTATGTTTGTAGTTTTCCTTTGACTAGATATATGTAATACAGACACATTTAAAATAACAGCCCGCCAGACTGCTCCCCGAATTGTGAATTCAATACGGAATGTGCTCTAATCTCTGTGTTTTTGTTTTTAGACTGTTATCTTGTGTACATGAATAAACCACCATTAAACATTAAGTAATTCTCTGGGTTTTCTTGCAGGTTATGACATCCTTTGCCATTTACAAATTTTAGAAAAGAAATGCTGACTAATTTGCATGCAAACCAACAGAATTTATTTACATTACCAGTCAAAAGTTTGGAAACGTTACAATTTTTAGTTTTAGAAAAGTCTCTCGTCACCAAGGCTGCGTTTATTTAATCAAAAATACAGTAAAAACAGTAATACTGTGAAATATTACAATTTGTTTTGTATTTGAATCAATTTAAAAATGTAATTTATTCCTGTGATGACAATTATTCCTTTATTTATATTTAATGCTTTAACTGGAATTTAATATCTCACATCCCCAACACATTTATATTAAGCTCAGATGATTATGACTGTCCCATCTTTGACCACCATAATATTGTCAACTATTTACAATAATTCGCCAAGATCCTGCTATTAGCACGGTAATTGCAGATTAACAGAATGCCTAGCAACAGGTTTTGGTGCAGCATTTCCCTATAGCTCACCGCAGGGTCAGGGTTAATGAAGAACTGTGTGGAAGTATTAACGGATAATGAGCTGACTTAACAGGGACAAAACAGGACAGAGATATTGAGACTGTATTGGCAAGCGGGTGAAACTGACACTCTGCATGACAGACTTTTGAATGTGGCTTTGAGATGAAATCAATACCTAATGACAACACAACTCAGGTGGACTTTACAGACTTAGCATATGTTGTCAAAGCAGTAAGTCTTATCTTACATGTCAATACGGGTCAATGGTAATAACTTTTTTTTTTTTTACTGTTTTTGCTATAAAAAACACTTTACTTTACAATGAGCATCTCCACATGCTGCTAGATATCAGGTGGCCAGTAGTTTAACTGGTTTGGGGGGGGGGGGGGGGGGGGGGTTAGATGAGCTTGGATCAATTGGGGAAAAAAACAACCTCTAACTGTACCCAAAGGCAGAGGAGGTTTTATTAACTATGACAGAGCATTTAAAAACTCACGTTAGATAAATCCATTGAAAAGCAATCTGCTTAATGGTTCACAGGCCAACAAGATGACACTTAATGGCCACTTTTACTGAAAATACCAGCAGGTCAGAGAGGTACTCTTCATCTATGAAAGCATACTGACGAATTAAAGAAAACCAGAAAAGAGTGCTTTCATGTGACATGTTTTCCCATCTTTATGTGATTAAGAGGATTGCTGTGCAAAAGCCTCTTAGTAAAAGGGCACAATGCACAAACTAATGTGTTTTAATCACAGTTTGTGCTGTAGATATGTAAACAACAGCCAAAGGTAATTTACAGGTATGTTTTAAGAAACTCTTACACCATATTATCTGAGAAAATATAAATACAAACAGGCAATTAAAAATAAAACAAAAAAGTCCTTTAGTACATTACCCTCATCGCCTCACATATTTACAGACGTTGCTTATGAAAAGCTATTTTAGGATAAAGCAGTTGTGCATTGTCATACACATTATATACACACAGACAATACATACATCTTCATATATTTACTCCATTTTGGACATCTCAAATTTCGTAGTCATAATCTCCTGGGGGAGGAAAGAAAGACAAAATCATGAGGGGAAATCTTTTAAACAATGGGGAAAATGAGACATTTAAAAAGGCTGTGCAATACAATAAAATTCTCAAAATAATCAACACGATTACATAAATGCCTATAAAAGCCTGGATGTATTGTAGCATGTAATCTCTGATCTCCTCTTTAAGAGATTTGTCTGTATTGGCTGCGGTTCGAAATGAACACGTCCAATGTTAGCTTTAGTGAGGTCTTATTAGTCAGACAAAACCTCCAAAGCCTCAGCACTCCTTTTGTTCCAGGCAGAAAGAAAACAACCGACGGAGAGGGAAGCGAAGGTAAACACTGTGATGTGACAGGCTGATCGCTCTCTGTTCTACTTTGGAAGCTCAAATGGCGCCCACTGCTGGCCTATCAGAGTACGAGACACTTACCTCATCTGAGTCTAGCAGAGGCGGCAGTGCTCTGCAAAACAAAGAAAAGGACACGTCAATGACACGGCAGTAATTGCTAGTAGATTTACAGGCAAATTGATAGTGTCTTTGGTTGTACAAATAATCTGACTAAGAAGTGAATTTCCTTTTAAAAAATAACAAGTTATTTCTCATTCTAATCATAATTTCTGTAAAAATATGACTTACACATCAGCCATCGATGAGGGAATGTTCTCCTCAACCCATTTGAGATCTTCATCCTGTATTGACCACAAAATGTACAAATTTACCATTGGGGGAAGGCCTTGACATGACAAAAAAAATGCAGCACATCTGGCAATACACAATAATGAGCGATTGTTTTTTACACAACGTGGTGTTTTATATCCTTCTTAAGGCATTCTTATATGGCAATTCAACGTGCTTATTGTCAGTAAAACTATTACTTTTTTATGCCAAGTATTGTTGTGCATTACCACTTTGCTGAGTTTTGCACTTCCGTTGGTCTCTGGTTTCATCCCTCTCATTTTCACACCCTCTGTAGATTCAAGAATAACTGGTTAGAACCGGCTAAACACAGTCAAGCAAACAAAGGCTGATAACCAAACACGCAGACATGATACACAGCATTCAAGTGTGCTGATGAAATTTAAAATGTTGTTTTAAAGTCCGCATGAAATGCAAATAGATCTCATTGGGAATGATTCATCCATGAATACGTTTAAATTTTAAGAAAATTTGTGCAAAATGTCAACTGAATATTCCTGTGAAAATGACAGACCAATCTTCATCTAGTCTGCTTAAACTCCACACCTGCCAGCTCGAGTTTATCTGCCTCCACTTTTCAGCAAAGCGCCCACATTTCAAAATCAAATCAACAACCAATTAATATAATCAAGTCCCTCCCTACATTTTTTTCTGTTTTGATAATCTGTTACACTCAGATGTATATTACAATACAGAAGAAAAGATCTGTCGCTATTTCATTGGATACATCATATATTGGAAAGATCCCATATGCAGAATTATTTCTCCATCATCTTTAAATACAGGCCACTTCTTGTGTCTCACACCTTCTAATTTGTTAATTAAAACTCTTACCGAAGGCTTCATTCATTAGCTGCTCCTCCTCTTCCTCGCTAACTTCATCCACCAGTGGACTGAAGGCATACCTGAAGGGTTCAGAAGGAGAGACTGATGATCTTGCCTCTACTATAAGCTGAGTTTACAAACGAGTTTGACACATGGATAGAGGTGAAGTGCTTTACCTCTGGTTGTTCGCTGAAGGCCTCCATAAGAAAATAATGACGAGCAGGATACTAGAGAACAGGAAGCGCCAGAAGGCATCATCTATCCACAGCTCTCTCCAGTCCTACAGTTCATGGCAAATAGGTGTCAAATAAATATATTTAACCAAAAAGACAGAAGAGATATTTATTTCATGTAACAAGAGAATGCTCACAGATTGGCACTTGGTTAACTTGAAGGTCTTTGTTGTCCACACAATGAATATAACAGAAGCTGAAAGAGAATCAGAATTTCATTATGAGAACAAAGCAAAATAATTCTATTTGCAAACACTTTCATTCAAAAGTTTGGAGTTGGTACAATTTTTTAAAATGTTTTTTTTTTAAAGTATCTGATACTCATAAGGCTGCATTTATTTGATCAAAAATACAGTGTAATAGAATTAGAAATCCTTATAATATGCTGAGATTTGGTGCTCAAGAAACATTTCTATTATTATCAATATTGTGGAAACCGTGATATATTTTTTCAGGATTCTTCCTTTTCAGGACTCACCGGCTACTTTATTAGATACACCCGTTCAGCCAAACACATGACACCAACTCAATGTCTTTAGGCATGTAGACATGGTCAGCTGGAGTTCAAACTGAGCATCAGAATGATGATTTAAGTGACTGAACATGGCATGGTTGGTGCCAGACAGGCTGGTCTGAGTATTTCAGAAACTGCTGATTTACTGGGATTTTCTTGCACAACCATCTCTAGGTTTTACAGAGAATGGTCTGAAAAAGAGAAAATATCCAGTGAGCATCAGTTCTGTGCAGCAGAAGACCACCGGGTGCCACTCCTGTCCTCTAAGAACAGGAAACTGAGGCTACAATTCACATGGGCTCACCAAAATTAGTTGCCTGGGCTGATGAGTCTTAATTTCTGCTGTGAAATTCAGATGGTAGGGTCAGAATTTGGAGTAAACATTAACGGTTCAGGTGGTGGTGTAATGGTGTGGGGGATATTTTCTTGTTACACCTTGGGCCTCATAGTACCAACCGAGCATCAGTAGCTTCTTCAGGACGTCACAAAGGTTAAATCACCTCAAACTGGTTTCTTGAACATGAAAATAAGTTCACTATTCTCAAATGGCCTAATCTCAATACAATAGACCTTTTTCAGGGCAACAACATTGACAGGTATGAAAGTGAGGCTGTGAGGGATAGATTTGCCCTGTTTCCAATGGCATCCACCGTAAAAAGCTATATAAAGCTCCTAGATTACTTACAATTTTCCAGAGCTTATATTGTCGGGAGTTTTTTGTCAAATGAAATTTCTTGGAAAGATATTTTTCCAGCGTTTCATGAGCAGAACAATCCAAAAACACATTAAATAGCAGCACAGCCCATTGAAGAGATGCATGTCTGTCCCTCACAGCCTTGCTTTCATTCCCATAAAAAAATCAAAGATGGCACTGCTGTGAATAAGGTCTATAGGGTACCTTTGGTGTGGTGGAACAGGAGATTCGCATGATGGATGCGTCATCCGACGAGGAATTGTGTGATGCTATCATGTCGATATTAATCTATGCCCTAAAGCAAAAGGAGGTCCAACCCAGTACTAGTACGGTGTGCCTTAGGGATAGGCAAGGTCAGTCCTGGAGTGCTGCTGTCCTGCAGAGTTTAGCTCCAATCCTGAAATAAAACTCACCTGCCTGTAAACCTTAGTAATCCTGAAGACATTGATTAGCTTGTTCAGATGTGTTTGATTAGAGTTAAAGCTAAACTCAGCAGAACAGCAGCACTCCAGGAATGACATTGCCTATCCCTGGTGTACTTAATGTGACTGGTGGCTGGTGAGTGTATTACAAAATAGAAAATCCATTGAAAAACGTCTTTACTGTCACATTTAATAAATTGAGCATCCTAACTGAATAAAAGTAATAAGTAATAATTTTATTTAAAAAAAAAAACTGACCCCAAACTTTTGAACGGTAGTGCATTATGAAGGGAATATCAGAGCATGCAAGTGTTACATTTTTTTGTAAAATTATAGTTTGAAGAGTTGGGAATCTAAATATAGCAAGAGAGAGAGACAGAGATTGAATGTCCCCAATTACGGCTCACTTTCCATTAATAAATCATGTAACCCAGATGTTTGACAGACGAATCATAATTCAGTCTGCATTGAAATGATTACAGTACTGTAATATAATGCCTAAATACCAGTGATTAATGTCAAAGACACTTCGCACAATAGTGTAGTAGTGTGCAGTGTGTGCTCACCGATGATAGCGAATATGAGTGTGTTGGTGAAGTGTCGGTACAGGGACAGCTTGACCAAGTTTCTCCTCAGCCGAAGGAGCTTCATCGTCTGGGCCAGGCTAATGAAGATGTGACTGAGTGTCAAGGACTATATCTGATCACTAGAGTTCAGCAACTTCCTAATGTTCACAGTCTAAATCAGACACAGCTTACTTTGCAGTTAAAACAGAACAGAAAAGAAATGACAGAACAGTAGAGAGTCTTCCTGACCCACTGGCTGTAACATGGATGAGTTTGTCCTTTAGGTGAATCAAGCTTTATGAATGGAAAAAATCTAGGGAATCACAAAGGGAAGGAGGACAAAAAAAGGGCGATTAACAGCCGACATACAAAGGGCCACTGTTAAACAACCCAGCAAGAGAGAAAGAGGGACACACACAAGCAGCATTGGAGAAACGTAGGATATCCACCAGCAGAGGGTAGAGTCGAGAACAGCCAAGGGGATGGCAGCCAGCAACACCAGGTCATCTTCAGCCTGGCAGAACAATACAGGGGAAGAGAGAGGGAAAGACAGAGAAAGCCAGAGAAAGAGAGAGAAGAGTAGCACCGTCACACACACCGCCATCAGAGGGTCCTACATAGGGCTGGACGACTGCCTTTTTAAGATATTCAAAACCTCTATATTTATTTATTTACTCAGAGATGGCAAATTAATTTTAATTAGAATTTTTCTTTTGCATCCTTGCATAAATAATAAAAAAACCTCACTTTTGAACGGTAGTGTGAATATTATTGTTTATTAGTAAAACATTTTAATATCTGCCACATAGGAGCATTCCTGAATTTTTTTGAGCAAATATGTTGAATTAGATTTGGTTTCTGAAATGCAAAAGAATTTATTTTGAAGAATGTTTGTAACCAAATAGTTGTGGGGCCATTGTCATCCATAGTATTTCTTTTCTCCATATTATGGAAGTCAATGGTGCCCCACAGCTGTTTGGTTACAATCATTCTTCAAAATATCTTCTTTTGTGTTCAGCAGGTGAGTAAATGATGACAGAAATTTCATTTTTGGGTGAACTATCCCTTTAACAGAAGTAAATTGAACTTACCAAATAGTGTAACGACATGTTCTCAGGATATTTTATGGCCAAATAATCATAGACATGCAAATACAGATGCCACATTCGACCGCTACAGAAATGTCAGCAAGTCAGCCATCTGGGAACGGTTAGCACGATGTTCATTAGTCAGACTAATTCAATGAATTCAATGAAATGGGATAACCGTTCAGAATGTGCTGGTTTATGTATAACAAATGCAATATCCATATGCAGAATTGTTACATTAATAATAAACTAAATGCTGTGAAACTCATCTGCTAAGGTCTATTGCAGATGTAGATGAACAGTAAACTTGCTCTTTCAAGTGGTCACGGACCGGATTTGACCGTTCCAATATGGCGGATGGGTTACGTAGCAGTCCATAGTAACAGACACTAATGAGGCATCTGTGAATATACCTATGAAATAAATAGCATTTCAGTAATAGAGTAGCGTTACATTCCTATGTTGTTAAATTTTATATTGCTATCGAAATTATCTTCATATTTAATACATTGTCCAGCCCTAGTTAAAGGCTCACACTTTGCAACCCATAACCATCATTCAGCCCAACAAAGGCAGGTTTACATCATGCTACTAGCTTGGAAGCAAGAATAAAAAAATTCCACAAAGCATTATCTCAACTGTACGCCACCACCAACACAAGTGCCAAAAGAATCCGAGAAGAGCAATGAGAGACTCAAATGTCCATAATATAGCATCCCAAAAAGAATTGCAGATTACTATATGCATTGTCACTGCAGTAGAAAAAAAATTTTTTATAAGTTCAACCTTGTTGAATCTGCTGTCATTTCCATTTATCTGTCCTAAACTACATCATGCAGAAGTCACTGTAATAACACCACAAAATGAACACTACTTTGACACAGTCTTAACAGATGACTGACTTGTGAAAGGATATCCACCACACAACACAAGAATCAATGAGGGCCATAACAATGTCACAAAGCAGTCTGCTTGAACCACCGTGCTCCTGTGAGAGAGAAACATTAAGCTTCACATGACATTTGGTGCAACAGCATCATGTTAAATTAGAAGGTTTGCCACAAAGGAGGAGATAGTTCTCCACTAGTCGCTAGAGATGCACCGATTGATCTGATTGTCACGTGATCGGCCATGACCGGCGACGGCCGGTCAGTCTGACATATGCCGATTTTATGCAGGTCAAATGCACTCGGGCGCTGCATGATTAACATCGCGCAACATCAGCATCACGGCAGTTTCACACTGCAAGCCTGAGCGGCGCGTGAGTAGGATGTATTTTTTCTGGCATGCATGTTAATCAATGAGTGCATTCACACCGGGAGAAGGAGCTTCGCGTGAGCAGCAGTGAAGCGGGGGTTTTGGGGCCGAGTCTATTTTTGCTGCGCTACTCACGCTCAATTAAAGTGAATTTTTGCATTAAAGCACACGTTTGATGGACAAAATAATGTCTAGTGTACATGTCTAGTTTTAACAAGAACTGGAGAAGGCTATGTCAGAAAAGAAAATGAAGACTCAAAAATATTTATAGAAAATGTACCCATTTAAAATTGTTTTTATTATTCAGTTTCCCAATCGTTTCCCTGGACTTGCTCCACTTGCCCGAGCTTACCTCTCTGCACCATGTACAAGTGTTTACAGTGAGCACTTGTTTAGCCTGGCTGGATGGCTCTCATCTGCATGAGAGAAGAAACAGACTATCTGGTGTAGGGCCGGCTCTAGCACTTTGGTTGCCCTAGGCGAGATTGAGTTTTACTGTACTTTTCATAACTAGCATACATACGTTATCCAGATACTGGTCTTTTTACATTTACATATAGCTTAGTGACAGCAATGTAACGTCCAATATTAGGTGATGCACAATACTAAGATAATTTATTTAGTTTGGCACCTTAATGGCTGAGATGAGAAGACTTACCTCTATACTGGGTTTTCTTTTTATCTTCTTCCTTTCTCCGTTTTCATCCCTGTGCACCAGAGGCTGTAGACCGCTTCATTTTCGATCAACGCGCCAGCAGCCTTGCCTAACGTAACGTAACGATACGCAACGCAACGCAAACTTGCCATTGATGTACAAGTGATTGCAATAGGCCTGTGTGTTTTGAGAAATATCTTTATACTACAAGTCTATATTTATTTTATTTTTATTTGTTATTTATATATTATTTTATTGCCATTACCCGTTTTTTAAGTTTAGTTTGCTAAATATATCACATTTTTTTAGTTGGATACTGGATGTGAAAAAAAAAGGAAATGGTTCTTCCATAACACTGCACTTCAGATGTGTGTGAATTTCCCACACCAGGAGTAATTTATATAGTTCTATTTTATAGCGATTATCTGTTAAAAAAAAAGTTCTATGTTTATGCAAAATGTAAAATGATCTATTAAAGAAAAGATAGAAAATAAATATTTGTGCGTGCTGTAAAGTGGTGAGAAAAAATGGCAGGTCAAACTCAATGAAAAATCGGAAATTGTAATCGGTGCATCTCTACTAGTCACTATTTATTATTGGCAATGAAAGTGTTTGGATTCAGCGGTGAGACTCTCTTTACCGTGTTGACTCTCAGGACGCCCTCTATGATGGAGAAGATAAGGTACAGCAGTCCTACTCCCACTACCCTGTGCAGCAACGCTCCTAGTCTTGGCCTGCAGCAAAAAGGCAGAGTTGTTGAATGGGGAAATGTATAGAAGATTATTCTTTTAGTAAATGCTTTGCTGCAATTGAACTCCACTTCCAGAATTAACTGCAAATTACACTTCGGGATGCACGATATATCAGCTACCATTTCAGTATTGACCGATATAGGTTCAATTTTAATGTTACTGTTATCGGCCCGATAAGAAGATTTGGCTCGATATATTAAAGTCGATAAATAGTGGATTATGTCCTTCAGCTGAGACAGTTCAGATGCGCAGTGCTCTCCATAATGGTTTTGAATAGCTTGAAATATGATTGGTATCACTTTAAAAAAAGAATAATACAGTTAAGTGCAACATGTGCTGTTATAAAGGCTACATAAAATTATAATGAGAACATTATAATTGTGTGCTTGGGACATGGGTTCTAATGGTGAGACTTTTGTTTTTGTAATCAGGCTCTCAAATATATACAAATTTGGATTTAGACTTATCGGCCAATATATTGTTTATCGGTCTTCAAATATAAAGAATTATCGGTATCGGAAAAAATGTTCATATCTGTGCATCCCTAATTACACTTATACTATTGTTCAAAAGTTTGGGGTCTGTCACTTTTTTTTTTAAATGTTTTTTATGCACACCAGAGATTTATTTTATCAAAAACACAGTAAAAATTGTGAAATATTATTACAGTTTAAAATACCTTCAGATCTTTCAGAAATCATTATTATATGCTGATATGGTGTTAAAAAACATTTATTATAATTATTATCAATGTTGAAAACAGTTGTTCTGCCTAATATTTTTGTGGAAACCCGGATACATTTTTTGCAGGATTTTTTAATGAATAGAAAAGCTCAAAAGAACAGCATTTATTTGAAATAGAAATGTTTGTTACAAAACTTACAATGTAACAAAGTCTTTACTCTTGATCAATTTAATGGATCCTCACTGAATAAAAGATTAGACCAGATTCTAGTCTATTATGCCTCCATTTATCACTGTTTAAAAACGACTTACTTCACTATGCCATATCCCAGGCTAGCAATAATGACCAACACTCGAGCCAGGGTTCTTTTCACAGCCGAAAGTACCTCTGCAAACACCACTGCACCTTGAACTGCACACACAAAATAACGCACCGTGAAGACTACATTCACTCACTATAGTAACCTTATCAAAGCTTTACAGCACCATTACAGAATCAAACATAAGCCTAAGGATTTATTGATATAATGGGCCACAATACTATACTTTACATATAAACAGTTTGCCTATGTGTTTGAGCCTTTTTTAATGTACTAGATTAATACAAATGCTTATTTAAACATTACAAGCTAAATATTAAACAGCCTTCATTTCTCTTCACAGTGAGTACACATAAAATATAACAAACAGCTTGAAGTGAGACCATACTGTCTGCAGCTGGAATGTGACATGAATAAATAAAGAATCCGTTTTTAGGACACATTTTTAACTAGCGTTACCTGATTGGCCATCGTAACGGATGCTTTGGAACTCTGCATAGAAGACCGCCTTCTCAAGCATGCCCAGAAAGATCACTCCCCCAATCCAGAACTGAATCCGCAGCAGGTCTCTCCAGTAACAAGCCGAGAGAGCCAACCACAGCACGCCCATAATTACGTAGATGATGCACATCACCATGTAGAACTGAGGACAACGGGCAAAAAGTGAAAGTGGAAGCTTTTGCATATAAAAGAATCCAACAAAATACTACACAAAACACTGCTATGTTGCTACAGTAAATCCTACAATAACATAGGAATCAGAGCCTTAAATAACTGCAATTGGACACAAAAAAAAAAAAAAGATACTCACAATCATCGAAGGCCATTCAGATGCTGAGATGTAGTCATAAGGGCCGTGCATCCTGACCTCCACTGTAGGTTAAGAAATATATATTAACATATTCTTAAAATTATTAACATTAAAATGTTTATTTATAAAATTTGTTAGCAATTGTACGTCATTCAAAAGGACCCTTGCTGTCAAACTGGGTTGTTCGTGTTCACAAGACATTATGCTGATAATCAAAGATCTGGCTTTGTGAGATCCATAAGTAGTTTATTACTACATGAACCTCAGTATTACATTAAGGTAAGCCTAATTATAATCTTACGTTGCATGTTCCATGTTGCTTCTTTGTTATCTGGAAACACCTCAATTCTGATGATGAACATATAAGGGCTGTCTTCCCAGGTTTGTACCACTCCGGTGTGCGATTTAGACTGTATTTGCCACAACAACAAAATGTAAAGAAAGAGCCACAATAAAGAACCATTTTTGAATTGTGATACTGTGCAATAATACTCACTGAGGTTTTTACTGATAAAGAGTCTTTGCTTTTTGGTGCACTCGATGGATTTGTTGCAGCAGCCTGATCATACAAACATTTGAAAAAGTGTACTTTTATAAATCTGCATTCAAGTCTTGGC
The DNA here is from genome assembly GCA_026230005.1 of Gila orcuttii. Classification (NCBI taxonomy): domain Eukaryota; kingdom Metazoa; phylum Chordata; class Actinopteri; order Cypriniformes; family Leuciscidae; genus Gila; species Gila orcuttii. The sequence goes on along the minus strand of JAPDVR010000009.1, from coordinate 27,453,739 downwards.
ATTGAACATCATATTGCATCTTTGCTTCCTTTACAATAAAAATACCATCATTTAATCATAACAAGGCATTATGATTAACGAGCCACCCCCCCCCCCCCCCCCAAAAAAAAAAACATTTTGTCATTATTTACTCACTCTCATGTTGTTCACATGAACATATAAAGTTGCTCTTTTCCATACAATTATAGTAAATGGTAACCACAATTGCAAAGAAATTTGAAAAATGACTAAAATATTTGTCTGTTCCTCACACAAAACTATCACATGGCTTCAGATGATTCAGAATTCAGTGAACAAGTTGTAGGTACTACTTTTATTATGTTGCTATTATTTTTGGAGCCTAAACGCCCAGTCTCCATTCATTTTGTATGTATGGCAGAGAGCAGCTCAGACACTCTGCTAAACATTTCCTTTTGTGTTCTACAGGAGAAAAAAAGTCACAACGGTTTGGAGGGTGAGTAAATGATGACAGACTTTTCATTCTGAGTGAATTCTTAAGGCTTCAATTCTGATTTTCAGTGTGAGGGTAAAAAATATTGAACAGAAAATGAACAAACATCTTTCACCTGTAGTTCCTTCTTCTTTTCCACATCCCTCCTTCGTCTGTTTTGTTTAGCAGTGGTTGTCTGAAACAAAAGAGAGCAGACAATATTCCAGAGGCATTTCCTGCATTTTCTGGCTGCAGCTTAAATTACATTTCGGGCTGTAGCGATTAAAAATTAATTCTGTTGTTGTCCTCTCCCATTTTGCGGTTTTAGAAATTTGGCAGGATCTCTCCTATTTGGACAAAATCTATACTAGAAATATGTTAATAAATGTCTGAATCTGGGTACACACTCAAAAGAACTAACGACACAACTGGTTAGACCAGATATTCATATGAACAGCAAACTCTTCAGGTTGTTTACGCTTCGGCTATTTAGGTCAGTTTAACAGTGAGACAGAATCGGTGTCAGATCATCAGACCTACAAATAAAATACTTATCACAAAGCTATTTGGAATAATGGATTCGGATTGGTCAATCACAGCACTCTGCACCATTGAATAATTGACTATTAGGCAACACATTTCCTACATAGCTGTGCTAGTTTCATATATCACTCCATGGCCTCTTTCATCTCATATCAATATTTCAAATCTATTTATTCATTTATTTGAGCAGCCATGGAATGAGTGAAGTCCTGATCACACAGCTGGCTTTTATTTAGCAAATAATGGTCAGACGACAGTACATTATCCCAATATATAATTGTTATCATTGTAATATTTCAACTCACCTCATATACTGGCACCAGCTTTTTAGGCTGATCAGAGTTTTCTACGGCAAACTGGGTGTACAAACGAGAAAAAGAGATGCTTATTGACAGAGACTTTAAAATTCATGTTAATGTAAGTCTGACCTAAATAAACCAAAACAGTAACAAAATGTACATTCACTCGACAATGAATGTACTAAAAAGAGAAGTTGTCATGTACCTTATATCCACCATTAAGAGATTTGCAATCTATAGGCTCATACAAGTGACTAATGTAGAATCCATTGCCTCCTGGCTGCAGTACATTCGTGCTGTTAAAATATTGACCTTCGGATTCAGCCTTTTTGGAGAAAAGAGAATTTTGCATATTAAAATGCTGTAAATGTAGTCAAAACATCACTTTTCGATAAAAATCCACTCACATTAAGTCCAAACACTTCATTGTGGCAAGAAGAACTCCGTAAATACCATGATATACTAACGTTTACAGGACCACTGGTGCATGATCCTTTGTGCCCTGAAATATGTTCAGTCCATTAATACAAATAATGCACAGAACAGCCAAAGCATAACCGACTCACTGATGCATGAGATGAAGTTATTTTGGGAAAAAATGACAAAGTAAAGAGCATACTCACAGATTATTGAAATGTCAGTGCCATTGAACATGGTCTTTGGATAATAGAAGTAGTTCACTTTAACTGTCTGAAATACACAAAAAGGAGAATTCTCACCATCTTACTAGTTACACAAAAATGAAATCCTTCATGTACATTTATTATAGAAGAAATGTATGTGTAACTCTAATATAAAGATTAGCATGTAGTCAGCTATATTCAGGCAAGAATAAAAAAAATCCTGTAAAACAGCTTTTAGCCTAAACACTTCAGACAACTTAACGTTACATGTTCACCACTATAAGCACATAGCATCATATTATCGATGTTTTTATACATTCATATATATGGTAAGTTTTTACTGGTGTTGTGTGTGCAAAGATAATGGACTGTCAATATCACGAGTCTAGAAGACACCACGCGAGGGTCAAGATTTCACCTAGCCTGAATACCGCAGTTGGTGATGCACTTACATTAACGTTATCCACATTCAGGATCCATTTGCCCGGCTCTGATATAGCTGTCAGCGGTGGTATAAATACGAAATGAAGAATGACAACAATTAGTACTCCTCTAATTCTTACCGATACCAAAGACTCGGTCGTGACAGTCGCCATTGTTATAAGGAAGCAGTTGACGTTACAACTTCAGCGCGAGCAACACTTCCTTGTGTAAATCTACATCCTGTTCGACGTCACTTGGTGGGTGGTGACGTATCTGGTCATTTTTGTATTTGATTAAGCATTGAATTTATACATGCATAAAATTTAATAATACAATATAACACATTATACAATTATGCATTAAAGAACACAAAAAGATTTTAAAAAAGAAAACCAACTACAAAAACAATAAAAAGGGGCACAAGCAGGTATAAAAATATCAAATATATGTATTGTAGAGCTCACATATATATATATATATATATATATATATATATATATATATATATATATATATATATATATATATATATATATATATATATATATATATTATGCAAACAAAAACTTTTATGTTAGATGCAATTAATCACGATTAATCGATTTGACAGCACTATTTTAAAGGTTTAGCTTTTCTTATCCAATGAGTCTCTAAAGCTGTCTATAGATAGCCTTACTTTGAGACAATTTGTAATAAAGTTGGCTTTTAACTTGCAATTATGAATTAGAAATTTGGTCAAAAGAATTTAGAATATTCACTAAATCCAAAAAGTACATTTCCAATAAAAGTGAGAGAGGTCTCAAACTGAATATTCATTGACATTCCCCATGCTACAATATAACTGAATAAGTACATTGCCCAAACAATTGGTTTCATGGTCGTTATTACAGAAAGTACAGTCTGTATTTATTTATAGGCTACCTTTTTTCTTTTTTTTTAAATTATTTGCTTCATAAATTCTCTGCATATATTTGGTCAGATCATAGGGTTAGTACTCTAATTAAAAACCACATTTAACTAAATTAAACAGTACCCGAAAATGCTCTCTAAATTAAAAAAAGAAGAAGCTTGAAAACACTTGATTTTTGTGTTTTTTGGTTAATGAATTAATGAATTAATTAATAAACATATTTTTTTGGTATTTGTATTGCTTGCTTTTTGTTGTCATTTCAAACTGCAATTCATTTTAGTGCTATTAAAAATTACAGTCATTGGCTAGTTGGTAACATCTGTAAGAAATAAAGACAGCAATTTCAGAATATTGTTAGAAATGTTTTCTTTCATTGAAATTCTTTGAACAAAAGTCACAAACAGCAAGTCTGTAGTACAGGATTTGTTCACTAGGGAGCGTTTATTTGAGAATACAGTTTTCTGGCCTACAATTTGACGTCATGACGCATCACCTCTGCAGTTGTTCAGAAACCAGGCTGGTTTTAGGACCTTGAGTTTGACAAATCAGTGGACTGGGTGTGGAGAACTGATCTATTCGTCAAGAACTGGTCGCCTTTTGTAAACAGCTGCTTTTATCTGTTTACCTGAGCTGCGCGTCTTTCTTCTTCTCTGTACCTTTTCGCTGGACCCATTCAGCGTCTTTGTTCTGGTAAGTTCTTATTTAATAGTAGTTAAAATGGTTAGCATTACTAATTTCGGATGTGCGTCAGGATTAAAGCACAGCGGCCTGCTAAACTGTAACTTTAAAGTTGATACAGTAACGTTACAGTAGTTAAACCAAGACGGCAGTATAAAAGCTAATGCGTTACCAATTCATGTGTTCATATACATTCCCATAGGTCTATAGAGTAGAGTACTGAAATGTTTTTTTTTTTTTATTCAGGGATTTACCTTTTCAAAAGAAATATACCACAGGTAAATACCATAGGCCTATATAAAAAAATATTTTTTTACTGCTACTGTAGATAACGATAAATTAGTTTTGTAGTCAGCTGATATTGGTCTCTGTGTCTATCTATTGCAGTATATTTAGTATTATTTATTTTTGTCTAATGACATCTTTATATTTTATTTTCCTGTCTCGTTCAGTCTCAAGATGTTTTTGGCCCAAAGATTACTTAAAGGGCTCGTAGATGCTGTCAGGTAAGCCTGTACTCTTACTACTTTACTGCTTGTTCAAATAATACATTTTCAACAAATTCATGGTATCGTTTTGCTTTTTCCATGCATCACAGCAACGTCGACCAGTTTGTTCCTTCGGACCCTGTAAGTTTGCATATTTATAACATAGTGATGTTTATGGTTGAGGTTGTGCAATGTCACTAAGCACTTTGGCGAATCCTGGAAGTCAAATATAGTGGTCCATTGATTTCTTATCTTGGCGCATGAAAAAGTTGAATGCACTTCTCACAGTACTTAACTTGTCTGCTCTTCCAGCCTCCTCCCAGAAGACCGCTTGCATATGCAAACCAGAATGAAACTGATGAGGAGAGGCAGTTTCGCAAAGTATTTCAACAACTTGCAGGGGAAGTGAGTAGACCTGTCCTGACCTCATACTTTTTATCTGTTCTTTCCAATGTTTTTAATTTCCATTTTGTTGGAGTGTTCGAATGTTTATTCTGTGGTGCAGCTTTTAATAACATCAGCACAGACAGCTTCATTCACTCCATGGAAAATGTATCATTCCCTATGACCTGCATCCTAATGTATCCTCCTATGCTTCTCAAATGATCTTTACACCTGCATATAAAGATCCATAAAAGTCTGACTACAGTTGTACAAATCAGACGCATTAGAACACATTCATCAGATGTTCCGTTTCAACCCAGAAAATTCCACATCAAGGCATTGTCCACATTCCATCACTTTGCTCCACCCAGCATGACTTTCCCTCTGTTTTCAGTTTGGTTTTTTTCTGTATAGGCTTGTAAATCTCATTCAGAGTTACTGAACTTCAAAATGGGTGACAACATGGGTGTGGTTATACTATGCTTAACTAGACCGGGGGCAAGAAGTATGGCTGGCTGTTCCTCTTTTTCACATTCCTGCCATTGTGACCCAATTGGTTTGGTTTGTGTTGAATCATAGAAGGGCGTGGAAGCCTGCTTTACTGGAGTACTGGATTTATTAGATCCAGGAGCTCTCTTTAAAGTTAAAGGGATACTTTCTTTTTACGCCAGTGGATGTTACTATCAAAACATAATGGGCCGGTTTCACAGACAGCGCTTAGATAAAACCAGGATTAGGCCTTCGTTCAATTAGGGTATTTAAGTAGCTTTTATAAATGTGCACTGCCTTAGAAAAAACATTACTGGTGTGCATCTTGAGACAAAACAATGGCACTGACATGTTTTAGGATGTTTCAGTTCAAGTTGTTTTTAGTTAAAACAGCTCAAACATGCATTTCAATCTTGGACTAGCTTAAACTTGTCTGTGAAACTGGGGGAATATTAGAGAAAATCACTGAAGTTACTTTTTCCTATAACAATAGAGTGCAACAGTGGCTGCCCCCTTATTCAGCAGCACTGGTCTTTTTTCCATTCATTTTTCCCATAGGGATTTAAAAAAAAAAAAAAGTCTTTCTTAAAGACTAATAAGCCTTGAACCAAGACAATCAGCTATAAGGTGAATCACAACATTATCAACTTTAATTTGAAGCAAAATAGTTTTTGAAAGTCAGAAAAAAAGACAAAGGTACAAGACTGTGTACTTAATGGCTTTATTAAGGAAAAGAACTACACTCCCATGAACCATTGCAAACAGCATAATCACATTAACTATGACAAGACAGCCAGAAACTGGAAGTGTGTGTGTGTGTATATATATATATATATATATATATATATATATATATATATATATATATATATATATATATATATATATATATAATATATATTAAATACATTTCATGAATCATTTTGTGATTTTGTAATATTCTAGATTCTGTAAAAAAAAAACAATTACTGAAATGGGGACAAATAAGGTTTCAGGTTACAACTTGATTTTTGATGTGTTTTAGCATTTTTATTACACTTAAAATAATTCAATAATATTTAAATAATTTAATACAATTAATTAAAGTCATTCAGTTTGCTGTGGACCCCTGGTTGAGAACTGCTGATTTAAATATATTTTATATACAGATTCTTTGTTTACGATATTACTAGTCTCTAAAAAAGTGATATTGTTTTAAGCTTGTATTGAAAGAAGAGAGCGGCTGTTCTGACATGTTTTATTCATTTCCTCTCATCATAGGACATGGAGGTGAGCCCTATTGAACTGATGAACATCCTTAACAAGATTATTTCCAAACGTAAGATTCTTCAACATATACATATGACACAGACAGTGCCGCTGCTAGCCATTTTGGTGCCCTAAGCATAATTCCTTTATGATGCCGAACTCCCCCCCCCCCCCCCCCCATTTTTGCCAGTTAAACTTTTTATTACCAAACATATAACTCAATAGCAATAACACAATAGCCTACTGTCAAACTTCATCAGGCGCCGCGCAATCCAACGGACCACTGAGCTTGGGAATTTGAGTGTGTTTGAGGGGAGAGGCGTCGGTGGCACCATTCCGCTTGTTTTGTTATATACATCCCTAAAAAGTGCCTAATTATATTTCTATACTGAAATAATATCGCCATTATAATTAATCCGGCGGCACTGAACACAGATGAGGCATTATGTAAAAGATGCTAATAAGATGATCCCTTATTTTCTATTCTAGATGGCAATCTGAAGACGGATGGTTTCTCTATTGAGTCCTGCAGAAGCATGGTTGCAGTAATGGACGTATCCTTCAATACAATCAATCATTAACAGAATGTTAACAGAAGTATTTAATTTTGTGAATAAGTGTTTAAATGGTACATCACTTTTGCCTTAACTATCTGCTCTCAGTCTGATAGTACTGGAAAACTGGGATTTGAGGAATTCAAGTATCTTTGGAATAATATCAAGAGGTGGCAGGTAAAAAAACTGTTAATTTTACACTTTTTGTATGTGACCTTATAGTGTCACACTACATATTAGGTGTCGCCTGTAACTATGTAGTTGCATAGATTGATCGGTACGATGTACTTATTGTGTTAAAGTACACAATAAGTGGATTGTATCAAATGATTAATATAAATGCTAGTACATAGTAGTTAAAGACATTTAATATAAAGTGGGAGCCTTTATTTGAACTTATACAAACTTTATTTTTAGGCAACTATTTAGTGTCAACTAACTATTATGAAGATCATAATTTTTCTTTCTAATTGCTTAACAACAAGTTTGCCACTTAGGATATTTAGTAGCTTTCTTGTACATCCAACAGATTTCCCTTTCCTGTCATAAATGTTTCAGAGCAAACTATTTTTGTTAAATCCAGGGCATTTACAAGACTTTTGATGCCGATCAATCTGGTATGATTGGGTCCTGTGAGCTACCTGGAGCTTTCAATGCAGCAGGTGAGAAGTGTTGTCAGTGCTGACATTTTTACAGTTAAGGTTGCAGTTTTGAAAGGTATGCTGAAGTCTTTTATATTGTGGAAAAATACTAGTATATCTAGTATAAAAAAAAATATGTTTTGTTGTGTTTAATTTGTAATTCGTTTCATCCTTTAGGGTTCCCGCTCAATGACCAGCTTTTCCAATTGATCGTTCGGCGATATAGTCATGAACAGGGCAACATGGACTTTGATAATTTCATTGGGTGTCTTGTGCGCCTGGATGCCATGTGTCGTACGTTGTCAGAATATTTTGCAGTCTTTCTTTATTCTTTCATCACAGGCTCAGTATATTTTCAGATTCAGCATGACTTTTGCCTTGCTAATATTTCCTTATTTTCAGGTGCCTTCAAGACTCTTGATAAAGACAACAATGGCACCATTAAAGTCGACATTCAAGAGGTAATGTACATGAACCATAATTGAAGACCACAAGAAACCTTTTATGACTTGTACCATAAGTCTGCTAAATTAGTTTCTATATAACTCTCTTTTGTTTCTTGTTCACAGTGGTTGCAGCTGACTATGTACTCCTGAATGAAGAGGAATATACTGCACAATGGTTATATTAATTTGTCAGTTCTTTTGTGGCCCGTCTTTGTGTTTTATTACCTGACATAATTATTAGTTTAATTGTTAGCATGACAGAATGATCATACTGTGCCTCTACACTAGATGGCAGCTTTGTTGTGACGCTAGATAGTGTTTGCATTGTGGTCTCTAAAGATCAAGTTTATGCCACATTTCCATAGTGCATTCAACCAAAGATTAAAAACCATGTTCATATGTTTTAGATAATAGCTTTTAACAACATTCCAGAGCCATATTATTTAATCACTGAGGATGTGAGTCAGCTGTCATTTTTGCAGAGTTATTAAGCTGATGTACAAATAAACTTTATTTGTTCTGAAAATACAAAAGCAAAGCAGATCTCCACTCATTACGTGTGCAAACACTGGTTACTCTGAGCAACGCAATCTAACCGCATCAGTGGGCAGAAATAGAAAATGACTGACAGTTACAAAAGCCAATTAAACAGCCCAGGACCTGATATGAATAGAACAACAGCCAATCGTCTTCATAATGGGGGCGTGGCCTCAGTTACCTGGGATGAAGACAACTGCTGCTCGCGCTGAGTAGATGATGCTGAAATCAGATCAATGAGCAAACAGGTGTTGAGCGCGAGTATAGGTGAACAAAACGGGATTTATCTTTGCGTCATCCTCAGGGGAAATAAAAATTAAGCGTGTATCTGCTGTCACGGTGAGTTGCGTTATTTTTTTAAACATCTAGTTGAAAACTAAACTTTTAGATATTTTTGTGGTAATCTAATTTAGCATAGAAAAAGGCATCTGTTGATGTTAGGCTTTAATGTTGCATTGTTTTGATTTTTTTTAATCACTCCATCGTTTATTCTGAAAATATATATATATATATATATATATTTTTTTTTTACATTTTTCCCATGTAATATACATGAAGGCAAAACATTAATACATAAACATTACAGATTTGATTTGGTTCAAGATTAATCCCTAGATATTCCATATATATATATATTATTTGCCCACACAAGGAATTTGCTTCCAGTACACAGAGACAACAACAGTAAACAGATGATATATAATAGAAATATATCATCTGTGTATTGTTGTCTCATGTGTACTCATGCAAATTCATCATAACAACATGTATATTAGCTCAATATTATTATTCAATGTTATTACTACTCATTAGGCCAAAAGATGGTTTTACTATTTTGCTCTCCTTGCTGGAGTTTATAACAATTTCAAGCAAATTTTTTGGGGGAAACCCTGCTTTGATTTATTGTCGTTTGCATTTGGACAGAGGTCTCTTGCTAATGAACAGATGAAATCCCCTCATTAAATCCATGCCCACATGTGGATTAAAACCCACGGCCAAACCAGTCCAGTAAATTATATTTGATATTTTTTTAGGTTTTATGTTTATTGATTAATCAATATTAGTTTTGCCTTCTTGGTATAATGCAAATTGTATCAAATAACAGTAAATTGTTTGTAGACAAATTATGATTAATAATGAAAATAAAAAAAATTAAAGTTGCAATAATCAAATTTTTCTAATAAAATTAAAGTTGCAATAAATTCCACTCAGTTTAGGCTAATGCATCTAACTTGAATCTAATCTAACAATCTTCATTTACAGTTTGTGTGCATTTACTATTTCAGTGGTTTTCTGATACCATAAAGTTAGTTTCTTGCTATTACAACCAGGCTTCTCTTCCTATTTCATAGATGCACATGCTATGATCTATTAGTCCACATATGATCAAAGGTTTCTTACAAGCAATACATCTGCATGTTAATATTGTATAATTCAGAATTATTTGTGTTGATTGATCTACAGGGTGATTTTATAAATGATTTTCCACAATTAATATGAGACTATAATTAATATGATGTACTAATTAAAACTACCCACAGAGGTAGAATATCAGTTTCCTCTGAGGAAATATGTGTTATATGCTGTGTATGAAAGAAGCTGTTTAAAATGGAAACATTTGTGATGGGTTTTCATTAAACATTTCAAGATCTGGATCATGGGATTACATGGAAAGTGTTTCTTTCGATGTGGGACACCTTGACCTTTTCTTCATATATTTCCATCTTTGGTTCATTTTCATGTGTCAAATTATTGCACGTATATAGAGACACTGAATATGTCTCAAAGTAACTTATGCTGCAAATATGCCTCGTTGCATTGTTTCAAATGCCTATACCGCTGATTTTCTTTAGTCACAAAATAAAGGTGTGAAAGACTTGGTGACAATTTAAACACACCCTCTAAAGAGTGTAAGCTCCAGTTGTTCAAAGCTGGTCGAGATATATAATTTAATTTTCCACCCTGCTCGGGATGCGAGCTGATTCTGAGATGCACCTAGCAATTAATAAATGATGGTTTTGGTGTTGCTCGAGGGGGTCTGATTTTATGCTGTGCTGTTTCTTCTCCGTTGTACCAGACCAATTATTGCTGTCAATCTGAGGCATGCTGAGTTTATAAAGCCTTTGCTCTAAGAATAACTGCATCCCTCGACCTGTCCTCCCCTGCTGAGGTACTCAGCTAGGATGGCTGCCGACTCCACCATGACATCTGAAGTGGAGGAGCTGCAGAGGAGGGCCAATCAGGTGACTGATGAGGTAATTCCAACAACAATGATTAAAGTAGCAAACTTCGACATTGATTTGTGTGGATCTTCAGCTGATGCTGAGTGTTTTGCTGTCCTGTTTTGGTGAGGCTGCACAACTGCTTATCAACAGGGCTACAGTGATGACATCAAACATTTTCCGTGTTGCCTTGTTAGGGTTACTACATCAGTTCTCAATTATTCCCATGGTACATAGCAGCCAGGATGATGATGCTAAACATATTTTATATGCACCTGCAGAATGATTATGATTCCCATTGTGACGTAGCGAGGAAAACATAAATGAAGCCATTATTCATCACCAGATTTTCCACTGGGTGTTATATAATAGATAATGTACAGTTCGCCGGTCTTTATGGCAAAATTAACCCAACAGGGTTCGTACCCTGATTCAGAGTGCTTATTACACGCCTATATTATTGTCTTTCCACTAATAAAAATGTCTAATACAATATAAAAAACAATTGGACTAGCAACAAGTCGAACACTGCTACAATATTATAGTGATATTAAAATACTATAAAAGTCCCTCAAGTCATTTTCACTACAATCGATAATTTTCACTACAATCTGACGGACTATTCAGTCTAATCAGAATTGAGTACTCCATAGAATCACACTTAATAAACTGGCTGAAATGAGTTTTCAATATGTTCTTTTTAGTCAACATTGTATTTTGAATCTTTACTTCCGACAGTCCCTTGAGATCACCAGAAACTTGAAGCTTCTGTTGGAGGGGGTGAGTGATCATTATTAACAACAGCATGCATAATATGTCTCATAATTCTAATTACCTCGTCCTGTGATCAGCAACAGTTGTTGGTGATGATGATGTCATGGTGATAGTGAACATTTCTTATTATTTCTTATTTTTTATTTAACTTGATGTAGCTTACTAAGATAAAAACCTAAAACTGAAATAAAAACAGAAATTATTATACTATTATACAATATTATACTACAACAAAACTGTTTTAAAACAAATAAATGTATAATATGTAATAAATAAGAAATATTTACAATTCTACAATATTACTGATAGTAAAATATTATCAGCAATATTGCAGAATCCTATCTATCTATCTATCTATCTATCTATCTATCTATCTATCTATCTATCTATCTATCTATCTATCTATCTATCTATCTATCTATCTATCTATCTATCTATCTATCTATCTATCTATCTATCTATCTATCTATCCTGTTGTTTTTTAAACATGCTAACTAAATGCTAAATTCATGTTCTCAAAGTTTAGTACCCCATCTTAAAATCTCTCATTCTTTCATAAAACACTAATGTAAAATATAACTTTAAGAAGTCATGTGATATATATACATGGTGCCTTTGTTGAATGATTTTCAGTTTGAGTATGTCTATATGATATATATATATAGAGAGAGAAAAAAACTCAAAAGTGTATATAAAGCTGATTTAGTTAGAATATTGATGAATTATCTATGTCAATGTGCACTCGTACTGAATTATTTGTGTAATTCTTCAACAGAGTAAAGATGCAGGGATCAAGACGCTTGTAATGCTGGACGAGCAGGGAGGTATAATGAGTTATCTTCATACACGCTGTAATTAAATAGAGATCAAATGTACAGCAGCTAAACAATGAACTAATTACTTGCAAATGCATAATTAGTTGTTCATTAATCCTGTTGCATCTCTATGACAGGTAGCTATTATCTGTATGCTAATGATAATATGTGCAAGCTGTGGGTGTATAGACAATGTGTTCTTCATCTTTTGTTATTTACTCGTCCTTTGCGACATACAGCCATATATGTGCATATAGAAACACGTACCCTGTATTTGTTTGTGTGTGCATGCTCGCATATTTCTACCCCTTTCAATTGGCCTTCCTGCTGCACCCATGCCCTCCCCTATCTCCCCTGCATGGGCAGAACAACTGGACTGCATAGAAGAGGGCTTGGATCAGATCAACAAGGACATGAAGGAGGCTGAGAAAAATCTCACTGACATGGCCAGGTGTTGTGGTCTGTGCATCTGGCCATGTACAAAGTAGGTCTCCTCCCAGACACCTGAGCCATGGCTGGACTTTGGCAGTCAATGATGTCACCTCTCTGCCCATGCCTCTGTCCCATTGGTTAACCTGTCCTGATTTGACGTTGCTTCATATTTGTCTTTTTTTGGCTGTTTTGTGAGCAAATGTGAATGCAATTCCCCATGCAAACATTAAAAATGAACCTAAAACGTGTGCCACCCGTGCTCACAAAACAAACACAGTGTTTTTTTTAGTCACAATCCTAATGTCTTTCATGTCATGTTTAAGTTCATATGTCTGTTTTGCTTGTCGTTTTGAGCTAGAGCTGCCGTAGTTGTTTAGTTGCTTGTGGGTGTGTGGCGCTTTCTTGCTGAGACATCTGTTGTTGTGTTTTTTATCTTGTCTCCATACTTTAACACCGAAACTCCCATACTCTCTGATCCTACCTTCCGTCATCCAGAGCAACTGGAACGGATTGAAGAAGGGCTGGACCAGATCAACCAGGACATGAGGGAAGCTGAGAAAAACCTTACAGATCTGGGCAAATGCTGCGGTCTGTGCTCCTGTGATAAGTATGTGATGTTTGGAGGGCTCGGCTTCTAGTATGCTTGCATGTAAACTTTGCATACCTCATTTGTGTCATTTTGTGCCAGTGGTTGCTTGTGTGAACCCAAGAAATCACAGTAAACTGGTTGGATACATACACCATTGTGTGTATATTTGTGTGTGTGTGTGTGTGTGTGTGTGTGTGTGTGTGTGTTGCATATTGCCCTAATAAGTAACATTGTGAAAGGAATAATACCATTAAAAATTTACCCTCACTGGTCTTTACCATTGAACTCATGAAACTCATGACTTAAACTACAGAAGTATACTGTCCAACTCCAACCAAATAATATGTACTGTGATTTTTGTGTGGTTCATTCAAAACAGATGCAACACCAACTAACTGTGTCGTCAGAGTCAAATTCTACTCAAAGTATTTAGGCAATTACTGCCTAAATTTGTCAGATGATTTCTCAAGGTAAAGGTTCTTGACAAAAGAAATGACTGTAGGTAACTTTGTGTCTCTCTCATGGTTTATCTCAGATTAAAGGACTTTGAAGCAAGTGGGGCGTATAAGAAGGTGTGGGGTAATAATCAAGATGGGGTGGTGTCTAGCCAGCCCTCCTCTCGAGTGGTGGATGAGAGAGAGAAGATGACCATGAGTGGTGGATATATTAGAAGGTGCCAGGACTTTTGACATTACCATTTCTTTCTCAAATATATAAATAAGCGGTTTGGTGGATATATTTATAATTGATGGATATACTTAAAACTCGAAGTTTTTCCTTTGAATTTTCCATTTACAGACAACACCATTTTCAAAACGATCCACATTCACATGGATCCACGAAAACAACTAAAAACACTGTATTCTTCTGCCAGGCCATTAGACGGTGATGAAACACTATAGACTGAACAAGTAATATGTATGTGCATGATGTCATCGTCTTCAGAGATTCATGTTTTTGTTGTTTAGACGGAGACCATTTTCAAAAACTTGCACTTTGAAACACGTTTTCAAAAGTTTGCGTTTTCAGGCACCCAAAACACAGTTGTCGTGTAAACGAACGGCCAAAACGCATTGAAAGTTTTACGTTTTTAGTTGAAAACGGTGTCGTGTAAACAGCCCCTTAAAATACAGGAGACAAACAAAGGTAATTAAACACAACCAGCTTAACAGAATGAGTAATCAAATGAGTAACAATGGCAACTAATAACGAACTCAGGCTGGCAAGAAAAGGCAAAGACAGAAAACAAAATCAAACAGAACGTAACTGTGACACTACGCCCCCTCCTGGAAAGGCTAGCCAGCCTTGATGGAGACCCACGGTGGAGTCGAAGGAGGGAGAAGCCATGGTGGGGATCTCCTTGACGAGGCCATGGGGATGACTGATGATGACAGAGCCGATGGTGGTGGAGCCCTTGGCACAGACAGAAAGTAGATGGACCTAAGCGACCCAGACCCCCTGTGGTGGAACCAGGGTACCGGAGGGCTGAGGTGGAACTGGAGCGATTGTGGGTCGAGGTGTAGTCGGAAGGATGGCGGAGCCAGACGGAGTGCAGCGAATGGCTCGAAGGTGTATGGCGTTGGAAGGGCGACGTCTGACCCAGGTGGAGCCGGGGGAGGGTGGAGCCGAGGGAGGGAGGAGCCAAGGCTGGAGGAGTCAGGGTGATGAGCTAAGCAGGAACGACGGGATCAGCGGCCAGAGGTGGAGCCAGGGGAACCACTCGCCCAGGGGTAGCTGGCCAATGGAAGGCCTGAGGTGGATTCACGTCACCAAGGGGAGGCCGAGGAGTAGTAAAGGGGCTGACGGGAGGCAGCGGAGACTGGTTAGAGGAATCAGGTGATTCCATAAGAAGAGGCGGGAGAGGGAGGCCGGGTGGGACCAGTGGAAATTAAGTGTGGCGAGCAGGACGAGGCCGAGGGCCGTGGGAGAACGGCACGAGGCCGGTGGCGTGATTAATGATGAGCGACGCCTGCTTGACGCACCAGTCTCGTATCTCTCACGGAGGAGCGGAAGCATCAAGGAGGAGCGACAACAGTGGAGAGAGAGAGAGGAACAGGCCTGGACTTATGTTGTTTTGTTTATGTTTTATTCTATGTGACAGCAGTCGTCCGTGA
Organism: Gila orcuttii; assembly: GCA_026230005.1. Taxonomy (NCBI): domain Eukaryota; kingdom Metazoa; phylum Chordata; class Actinopteri; order Cypriniformes; family Leuciscidae; genus Gila; species Gila orcuttii. The sequence continues at coordinate 27,438,100 of JAPDVR010000009.1, read as the reverse complement.
GGGGCTGCTGTCTTTTACTTTCGTTTTGTATTTGTTTATTTTATCATTAAAGTATGTGAACGTTTGCCGGTTCCCTCCTCCTTCTTCCCACAACAACGAACTGCGTTACATTTAGGTATAGGCACTCAAGAGTCGGTTATTAGCGGGTGCATGGAATCATCCTCTTCCTAAACCCATTGTCCAGAAATCCATGATTCACCCTCGGTGGCGGGAGTGTGGGTGAGGCTCTAATTCATCCCCTCGAACTCCACTATAACTCCCACGGTGGCACACGATGTGGCCGGCTCATACACCTGGTCAGACGTGTGCTCTGGCTCAGTCGCTCCTTCTTAGGCTGGCTCTCCATCTTCGGCGGGCTCAGGTGTCTTGTCCATCTTTACTCATTACATTTTGCATGGCACCTAACTTTATTTCTGACGTCAAACCGATATCGAGTTCTGACGTCAACCCGACTTTCATTTCCAACCAAAATGCAACCCCTGCAACCAAAATCATCCCCTAACTGACGTTACTACAAAGGACCTTGTCAGAAATTTAGTGGAGTTGTCTTTCAAATGTAATAAAGTTTAAGTAAAAAGTTTCCAGAAAAAATAATACTCAAGTAAAGTACAGATACTCAAAAAGTGTACTTAAGTACAGTTCTCAGTACTCGTCCTGCTAGCCACACTTAAATGTACTTTGTTACTGTCCACCTCTGGTAAACATGATGCTTATTGTGGTTCTTCTAGACTAAATGAATTATATCTCATGTTTAACCACTATCTACAGCCAGCGGCAAATTCCTGAAGGACTGGCCGAGATAAAGCTGTTCTGTGGGTACATGAGTGTTTAACAGCCGCTGATGGCCTGGAGCTCACATCTGAGAAAGCGTTTAAACAGATTGTAAAATAGGTGCTGTGTTTATGAGTCACATATTTTAGGTCTAAAAATATCTTAAAACTACATTGCGTAATACAACAACAGTAGTTTTCTTTAAAAATATTGCGGATTTGCTCGTCTGCCATGAC